>JABSTQ010002955.1:0-72812 GCA_013358835.2 Ixodes persulcatus
ACTTATTAATCTATTTTTTTTGTTATACTTCAAACAAAGATGAATAAGTTACTTTTAGAGGCCATAGGAAGCTTTCGAAAGAGCGCGAGCACCACGTGACAAATATGGGCCCGTCACGTGATAAATAAGGGCCACTTTTCCGCGGCGCCCGTGGGCGCCAACTACAAATTCATGTAGCGCCGTAAATATTGCTCTAAAATTTTTTTTTTCGTTGTAAAATCGTTTTATGATATCCTTTTTCCATCTAAGCTGTTTAAAAAGAAATGTTTTTTTTCTTTGCATGTGTCCTTTAAGTTAGTACAATGCGCAAGTTTATCCTGAAGCTACTGTTGATCACATGGACCTAAGAGGTGTTAAAGCTGGTTCACACTGTTGCAACTGACTATGACCAAGTGGAACAAAACAGGGTTTTAAGTTGCTTACGACTAACATTGCTGCTGCACAGCACGGCCATAAGCTGTCACAAGAGGCTTAAAGACTGGTTTTGTGGGACTCAGTCCTAGCCTTTAGACTAAAATTGTACCCAGCATTGGGATCTTGGACATGGTTCCAAAAAAGTTTTAAGAGACTCCCTTCAACTTTAACAGAACCTCAAGTATTTAAAAGTTGAAGTAGGGAGCCTTCACATTCAAAGCTGGATCTCCTTGATTTGAATGTGTCTCCACTATACAAGCGAGAGCACCTGCCAGGTGTGCGATTTTCCACTGCAACCTTCGTACCACTACACATTCTATACCAGATCAGAGCATTTTAATCAAATCATATAACCTCTTTCCTCAGCCATGTAAACTACGTGTGCACCCCGGGTTCTAGAAGTCACGAATATGACCGGGGTAAATTAAAACGCCACTAAGGCAAACAATAATAATCTTTATTAGCGACAGTAGTAGTACTCTGGGTGGCTCGCAAGGCTAGACATATACTGAAAAACGACTTAATTTTCGCGGGCTCAAATTTTTGCGAATCGGGCCAAAGCCCAAAATTTGAAATTATTTGCGGGTTCTAATTTTCGCGAATCGAGTGTAGCTTCCGTAGCGTTCACATATTGCCCGAATTGTTCGCGAGTCGTATTTTTCGCGAATTGTAGGCGATTCGCAAAAATTAGGTCCACGCGAAAATTTAGTCGTTTACAGTATGCAGGGGCCCGTAAGGGAGAAAACAACGGAAACGACGAGCTTAGCAGGGTCCTGTCAACACTTGAGCAACTCTAGGCCCGCGCGCCTCAACACCGACTATACGCACGGCAGGCCGGTGCGCAGCAAACGCCGTACGCGAGCGCTACGACGCCCAGATAGGAGCGTGTTCTATGAACCCGCCGCAACCCGCCAAACGCCAGAACCCAAACCGCGCCATCCCGCTGGACGAGAGATACGCTGTCGCTAGCGTGAGAAAGGACGAGACGACACGTCAAAGTAAAAAACCACCTAATTCTTCACGCGTGTCGCCGTCCGGAACACATTCAAGGCGTTTGTTCTAAGATCCTTATCCAAGCGTTTGACAGCACAGATCAGTTTAGAGCGACCGGCACTTACAGCGTGTCCAAAGGACTCGCCGATAGCAACGCGAACTTTCGAAACAATCTGGTCAGCGTCTCTGTAGTGCTCCGGTATCGCAGAACATTCACGGGATTCTCAAGATAGCGGTTAGCATTTACGCAAGATTTCAACGAACAGCCTCCACAAGCGATAGCTATCGTTTGCCTAAAGGAAGCCAGCATTCCTCAGAACTGCGACGCGACACGAAATCGCGGAGACCGCTCAAGCGTCGAAAAAAGTTAAATATCATCCGAATTACGGTGGAAACGTGAGCTACGGTGTTCGGAAGATCATCCTGCGTATGTAGATACTCTTCGGTAATGCGTTATGAATATAAAATTGGCAAAACTTACCTGAAGTAGGACTTCTCCCACGCACCGCAAGTTGAGACAGGCCTTTGTCTGCACGGGCGAACAAGAATCCGGAAGCTGCTTGTGGCTTTGGATTGGAACGAAGAAATGGATTGAAATACGACTAGCCACAAATATGAGTTTTGAAACGGGGGCTCAGTTGAGTGACGATTACTATGCCAGCCGTACTTTTCAAATAAACTTTAGTTGAGAGTGCGCCCTGTCCTGCTGTCTTTCTCTCTGTTCGTGTATTTGTTGGCGCTTTTTCACCGTACATATAGTTTCGGTTTCGATTTCAGTGGCCGGTGTCACTACCATTGGTAATTACTGGAGTTATCGTGTTGTCTACGCAGTTTGAAGTAAATATTTGGGGCGAGCAGACATAGGCCGTGTTCCAAATCTTACCCAAAAGGATCTGAGTTACTCCGGCTGGTCGTGTCACGTGACAACACAGATTGAAAAACGCTGGACGGGGGTAGGTTTTAGAACGCCAAGGTACAAAACCTTTTCCATAGAGTAAGATGGAGTAAATTTTGGAACACAGCCATAATGTCCCAGCTTCTTCTCCTGTTATCCGTTCCAAGATAACCTTTGTTTGCTGATTGAAATCTACATCCACTTATGTGCAAAAAAAAAAACAACAGGGTGTCAGACATTTTAATTTAAGTTGATTTTTTATTTTTGAGAACATGCAATTGCTTAATTAATCATTGAATATTAGTTTTAGATTTTTATTTTTTGCTTAAAAAATAGTTGTTGTCTTTTTTTTTTGCTCTGAAGCTTTGGTCGTGGTGCGCGGCTCAGTAAAAGAAGGTTGTTTTGAGATTTTCAAGATCCGGTGCAGCCGACAATACACCAGTGACGTAGGTAGAGGGGAGGCGGGGGGAAGCTTTCAGGGGGGAGCCCTCTTCCTCCTGCCTCTCTCTTCTCCTCGTCCCTCCTCCTCCTCCATCCTCCTCCCCCTTCTCGTCCTCCTCCCTCCCGCTTGGTGCATAATGGGAGACGTCCCATAATCCAACGCGCGCGTCACCGCGGTGCATTAGGCACGTTTCCCAGAATGCACTGCGCGGTTACGCCGACGGCGACGCGTCATGCCGACCCGTTACGGCTACCGCTACGGTCGGCGTAACGCTTTTTCGTTACGCGACGCCGAGGCGTCACGAAAAAGCGTTACGCGACGCCGACGCGTCACGAAAAAGAGTTACGCCAACGCGTTACACGACTCTGAGGCGTCACAAACAAGTGTTACGCAGACGCGTTTCGCGACGCGTAACGAAAACGTGTTACGCGACGCCGACGCGTCACGAAAAAGCGTTACGCCGACGCGTCACGAAAAAGCGTTACGCGACGCCGAGGCGTCACGAAAGCGCAAGCGTTTCGCGATGCCGAGACGTCACGAAAGCGTTTTGTGACTTTCGCAACGCCGACGCGTCACGAAAGTCATGAAACGCTTTTTCGTGGCGCGTCACGAAAAAGCGTTACGCCGACGCTTTACTATTACGCCGATGGCGAAGCCGATCAAGCTGGAAACGGGCGCCTGAGAGCTGCGCTCTAAGATGAAAGAAACATCAATCAATTAAGGTTTTAAAGTCTGATGGTTAAGGTTTTATAGGCAAAAATGCTTCTGTCTAAATATTCCTAGAACATATGGAACCACACCGGCGATGTTGCCGCGATTCGGCTGTTGCAGTGCCGTCATTCGGTGTTGGCAAACAAAAACCGATATATCCTCTAGATATACCGAGGATAGAACTTCATATATTTTCAGCAATATCGTTTAGAAGCTGGCTGCAGAAACGGTAAATGTTGCCGTGATGTAGCCGTCATGTAGCCGGGATGCAGCAATATCTTTTGGAAGCTGGCAGAAACGGCAAATGTTGCCGTCATGTAGCCGTCATGTAGCCGGGATGCAGCAATATCTTTTGGAAGCTGGCAGAAACGGCCAATGTTGCCGTCATGTAGCCGGGATGCCGCAATATTGCTTTGACGCTGGCAAAAACGACAAATGTTGCCGTTATGTAGCCAGTTTAGTGCCACCATCGAGAATGCTGGCTCTAGACTGGTCAAGCTGGGCCCATATCGGGCCACCTTAACCATGCTGAGACCAATGTTGGCACAATATCTTGTGCTGCCTGGGTAGAAGTTCTTCATTACTTTGTTCTGCTTTTGAGGGAATAGTGTGTATGTGAGTGTTGTTCTGTTACAAAGCTACAGTGTCAATAAACAGTAAAACAATAATTGCACACTTGTGGTCCTTAACATTTGCATACGTGGTTACATGTGATTTTTTATACTTATGTCACAAATGCGCTGTTACCCTCTAACAAAAGTAATGTTGCGTGCAAATTTAGCTACGCTGTGAAACCAAACAAATGTTCACATGAGCATAATTATCACAGCATTGATCACTTTCGCTGACACTTATGCTATTGGCGAAAAACGTGTAGTCTTTCATACCGCTCTAAAATGTTTCACAATTAGGCTACTTAATTTGGAAACATGCGTGCTCAGACGCAACACGCGTCGGCCGCACAACGCGCGTGGCGTTTTCGTGTTTACGAGTAAGTGTATCGCGCCTCATGAAACAAGAGGCGAGAAAACTTCGCTATTTTCGGGAAAAGATATGAAACTTTGTGGGTTTATGTGCCAAACCAACGATGGGTACGTAGCACGTCCCAGCTGAGGTCTGATTATTCATTTGGACCACTTGACAATCGTCTGACAGGCAAAAAATATATCTGTTACACGGCGCCTTCACGCTAATAAGCAAGCGTAAAATTACGAGCATCTCGGTCGAGATTCCAAACCTCCGACTGGAGATACGCAAGCAGAGTTATGTTTTCGGAAAACATTTTGTGGCATTTCGGAAAACTTGAAGTGCGAGTACCCAGCTTTCACCGGCGCTGAGACTCCTTTCTGACGAAATGTTTGCTGTTGCCAAGCTTTCGGCGGCACATAGAGGATAACTGAAAAAAGAGTTAGGGCACAGCCAACGTGGTGAATATCAACATAATAAAACCGAAAACATGATGGAACTATTATGTGGCACGTCACATTGCACATCAGAGCTTCGTAGGTTGTGTGATGGTTTTAACTAAGCTCTAGAGCATCAACTTCGTGAGGACAAACGAATGCATCACACTTGATTTTATTACAGTTTTTTTTTCCCAGAGGGCATTGGCTGTTGCATGCTCGTATTTACATATACATGTATTGTTTACGATACCTCAGCTTCTCAAATGGCTCCGAAATATACGCTTGAGAAAACTCGCCTTTTCTGCAAAGCGCAAGCTTCGGTCAAAGGGGTGAAGACGTCGTTGGAAGGTGCAGAGAGCTAGATTGGCAAAAATCGCGGTGCAGACAACACTTGCGTTTTGCTCCACCTTCGCCCGCTCGCCCATCCACAATCGTATAGAGCACGTAACGGATCGAACCACGTGGTTCGTCTTGCGTGGCCATGATTCTGACGACGTGAGATTAATATTGCCTCTGGCATTAAAAGTTTCGGTTTCGGTTGCTGCTAATGATGAAACTAACATTACTCAAAAAATATTTCTCATTTCGCGTATTCAAAGACGTAAGGTTCTTTATTTGTGCTTTGGAAAGTGGAATCACATGTTATGCAAATTTGTTTGGAATTGAGCAGACTTTTCCTTTAATCTAAGACTATACTCCGTTTCACCTTACGACCGGACGCAGCAGACGCTACGTGCTATCCTAGCAAATCCCGCTCTGTGGAAGAAGCACGTTTTACGCTTTCCGCACCTCGCTGTGCCTCCTCTCCAAGGTCACGTGACACTCCATGACCTTGGATTGGCTCCGATGGCTCCTAGCATCCGCTGTACCCGGACGTATGAAGAAACCGAGTATAGAAGTTCTTCCTTCAGCTCTAGCTTTCTTCCCTTGTTAACAGAAATGTGAACGCGCAGACACGCGCACCCAAAGCATAGCGGAAGCCAGCGATCTCCTGCTGAAGGCGGAGCTTCTAGTGTAAGCTTAAGGGTGAACGAAGTATTGCGCAGCATACAATGATGTGCTGAAAAAAAAATCCGCTGCCAGATGAAAACAATATAAGAACACTGAAGTTGCTGCCATTGGTGCGAATAGAGTATAACTCGAAATATCAGGAACTTTAGACCTCTGTACAACGGTGTGCGTGTCACGAGCACGATCGCATAGGTTAGACGATACCTTCATGACGTAAGTTCTTGCGCACCATGCAAGACAGAAGGAAATTATCGAGATAAAAATGTGGTTTAATTAATAAACGTCTAAAAAGTGATATCGTTAAAATAGATTCGAAAGTAGAATAGCGATTGAAATATTTAGTTAGTAAAGAAAGATGCACATTAAATTTGTTAAAAGTTTAGAATGAATTATAAATTACGTCCTCTATGCAACATTTTATTACATGTTCGCATCTCTAGGATAATAAGGCTCTACATGACTACAAACATACTGGCCAGCACTTTTGGTTTTGGTAGCACTTCTGCAAGCATTTCGGATTTTATCTTTGAGCTCCCAAAAAAGGAAAGAGTCAGCATTCGATCTGCCAAACAAGAGGAGGGGGACGTTTTATTGCACAGGCATGGCTCTATGGCCTAATGCTGGGGATGTCGAAAGGTAGAGGATAGGGAACAGGGTATCATATCCTGCCGATTATCCCGGCTTCGCGGACAAACTCCCAAAGCGAGAGTAAAGTCTGGCGGACGTAGGTCTGTGGGGTAGTCCACGCCTCGAAGGAGAACAATAGTGGGACCTCTCTGCTTCGCCCTTATCGGTTCTAGACCGGGGAAGCTCCACAATAAATGCTCGATCGTAGAGCGGGCTCCGACGTCGCACGCGCTGCATATCATAGTACAAGGGCTGGGTTCCTCAGGGGGCTCTTCTAGTTCGTTGTCTACCGGTAATTGGTTTTGTTGCTTCTTAGTGTAGGCGTGCCAATTGGCCAAGACGTCCTCGGTTAGGGCGGCACTCGTCCTGGCCTTGTGGATGACCACTTGCGCGCCTCGAAGAATCCCCTGAGGTAGAGAATGCTCGTTGTGTAATATATTTGCCCGGAGCTTTCTTCGCCGTACGAGCTTGCGTCGGAGCTTCTGGGCCTCGGGATCTGTTCGCGATCTGGCGAGGCGAAGCGTGGCCGTGTCCTGTGAGTGGTTGGAATAGATCTCGCTCGCCAGGTTGTGCGCAGCCTCGTTGCCTTGGTCGCCAGAGAGGCCCAGAACCCAAAACACCTGGGTTTTTATGTCTTGTGTCCTGTAGCTGCTGCCCAGGCAGCACGAACATATTGGACAAATAACGGACAAATATCGGCTAAAGTTTTAAGAAATAACGGTCCCATAATGGTTTGCCACCCGGCTCCAGATCGGTCCAATAACTTGAACCGATCACGGGGAAAGTTTTGAGACCGATATCGCCAACCGTTTTGTGACCGATATCGTCAACCGTTTTTCGGACGTCTTTCGAAACCGTTTTACAGCCGTCATTCAAAATGTTTTGTGGCCGTTATCGTTGGACCATTTTGGGATTTAAATGTCTATTGTTGAAATACGTAAGAATGCGAATGACTACAACATCAAATGTGAAACTCTTTATTTTCAATGGAAACGGACGCTTCATTTTAGAGGGAATCAGATATGTCTGACCATCTTCGACTTGGACAAGGGGTATGGGAGCCAATGTAAAACAATTTCACTTCATTTATGGGTAAAAGTTGCGGGTTTCATAGTGCCGGCATGATTTCCCGTAATCTAGAAACTGAAGTCTGTAAATGTAAGGCATATATATTTTTGTAAAATGATGGAGCGTCTGTATTTCACTTTACGGACAGTTATCCGTTTTCCCATTCTATTGGTAAAAGTTGCTGGTTTTATATTGCCGCCAAGGTTTTCCGTAATCTAGAAACTGGACAGTCTGTAAAAACAAGGCAAACATTTCGTATAATGACGGAATGTCTGTAGCCCACTACGGAGGGCTATCCGTAGGAATTATGAAAGCTGTCGGCACTGAAAAACGAAGCACTATACCTTTCGGCCTTATATGAGGCAAAAAGTTACGAGCCATCCGTACCACCCGCACCTCCGATACATCAGGAGACTTCCCTGGAAGGGCTATATCTTTTCCAGGGGTGTCACCTGACGTATTAGAGGTGCAGGATTGGTACGGATGGCTCGTAGCTATGGGCTTCAAGAAGACAGACATGTCTAGTGCTCCGCTATTTAGTGCGAACAGCTTCCATGTTCAAGCAAGCCGAAGTCACATGAAGCTTTTGGGGTATGGATTGGTATGGAGAGTTCATAGCTCTGTCATTCAATATACTAACTTGTATAATTTTTTATCCTTAGACAAAACAACAAGAGTTCAACAAGAAAAAGAGCACACAACCTCTACTACTCATTGCCAGGATTTTGTTTCTGTGAGATCAGCTGTTCGTAGAGATGGCAGCTGAACAAACGAACCAATTAAGAAGTTTCGCAACAATGCCTTTATTGGAAGAAGGCATTGCCTTGCTTTAAGTTGGGAGAAATTTTACATTACAGTTGTCCTTGCTGCTCGCCATCTAGATGCCCCTCCATGCTTGTGCTTATAGTTGTCCTTCAATTGAAGACCTCTTCGGTATCTTCATGGTGCATCTAAGGGCAGCCTGAAATAAAGAGCAGAAGAGGATTCGAAATCAATACACAATCACAACAAACTGTATATGACACACATGGTTAATATCAGCAAGCAACATGTTTACCACCTAGCCCAGCTCCTCACATTTCTACTGCATATTACCATATAAAACAAACCTCCCATAAATTGAGCCAAAGTAAAAATTTTCACATATTTGAATACCCAACACAACAAGTGCTTGAGAAATAAAACTAGCAAATTAAAATTTGCATAACCATTCAGTGATATTAAGCACAATCAAGTGAGCCATATCTCCTTTAGAGTATACAGTAGGCTCGCGATAATTCAAACTCTGAGATTTAATACCTCTGTTTAAGTCAAACAATTTTCAAAACTTGGGTTGTCCCGCTACGTTTTCAATGTATTCATAAGCCGCTTAGTCTGAACGACGTTTTCGTGTAATTCATACTTTTTGTTCTCGCGGCCCCGTTGAGCGCACTTCTTTCCGAGCACCGGTGCACTGCGGAGAAGCAGCACCTAAGAGAGCTTGCTTTCACAGGTGTTGCTTTCCTGCGTTGCTCGGGTGCTCAGTAAGAAGAGTACTCAAATGGGCTAAAGCAGAGGAGAGCCGTACATATAGATCTTGGTATATGAAAGGAGCAAGCAGAGCCAAGGCCTGCATTAGACGCAGATAGAGGGCTCGACAATCTCTCTTGGCCAACCAGAAGCTGAAAATAATCCCCTAGCCATGGTAGCGAGAAACGGTTTTGATAAGTGCATAAGAGTTAACTGTAGTAACTCTCCATGGTTGAAAATATGGTGCACGCAATGTTTCGATTATGGTTATGCAAGAAGATGTACGAAAGGAATGTGCCGCTTGATTTCTGTTTTGCTCATATGTAGTCTGATTGCTTCGACACCTGGTGTACGGATTACGTCAATCGTTCAGCTGGTCGCGCACACTTTTTATATTTTCTATATCTTCCACCGTGATTTTGCATGACCCTGATCAAAACATCACTGCACGCCAGTCACCGAGAGTTACTCCGACGAGCTTATTAATTTTGTTTCTCACAACCATTGCCAGGATATTATGCTCGGCTGCTGGTTGGCCACATACGAATTTGTGAAAATGCTTTGGAACACGGCCAGCCCACCTTAAACCAAAGGCGCCTCCTTATTTGCCTTCTATACATCTTAATGAATGGTTAAACTATCTCTATATACGTCTCTGAAGCAGAGGACACATGAGCGGCAAAAACGGGCGCCGCGCGGCAGTTTCAATATCAATTTGCACGGACGCTGTGATGTGGCGGCATGGCTTTATATCGCAGTGTTCACGCAAGTTGCTTAGAAACTGCAGCACAATGCCCGTTTCCATTACTCATGGGTCCCTGCTTAACAGTCCCTAATAGACAACTTTTTTGCTGATTGAACAAACTTAATTTTGTTTTGAGGGGACATGTGCTGTCTAAACAGTCCCTGATAAACAACATTTCTGAGGGTTAATAAACTTGTGTCATACATTTTACCCATGTTTCATGAATGGCATACAAGCTTATGATTAATGGGCCTGTGCAGAGGAAATCATGAAATATCTGCTTTGTATGTGTAGCCATCTATATAGAACATCATAATTTATCTTGCAACATATTTAGATGAACTTCTGATAATTCGAGCTTCGATAATTTATACAAAATTCGTGACTTCCTGGAGTTTCAAATAATGAGTCTACTGTATGTCACATTCCAATTAATGGTTTAGCTTCTTGGGCTTAATAATATCTGAACCTTTTCCTTTGGCAGTGCATTAAATGCAAAATAGTACAGCAATGTATAGGCTCTATAGTCGGTGAACGGTCAAGAACGAAGTTGAAGCTCCTCCCACCCCTTTCCACTTAAGCGGAGCGAGCGGTGGAGAGGAGGTCGCCTCCTCTCCCGCGTTCGCTATGCCAAAGGGGAGATAGGTGGGAGGAGCTTCCACTTCATTCTTGACCTGTCACCTACTATAGTTTGTGCACTGGCACAGGCTTGTGCAAATAAGTCAGACTAGCATAAAGGGAACCTGAAGCACTTTGAAAGAAATCTGAGTTAGAAGCAGACTTCCATAGCATTTTGGTTCGTTAACTCAGAAATCGCACTAAACTTGGGCAAAAGTCAACGTAAACTGCATTTATTTTAAAAATATGTGCAGCGATTATAGCAGGGCATGCACTGAGCCTTTCTTCCACCTGTAACCTGTCCAAAGCTTTGTGACATCATCGTTGGCATCCCCAAGTCAGCCTATTGGAGATCAAGGGTTATCATACTCTGCTGATGACGTCACTTTTAGTAGTCTTTATCTCCGTTTTTACGCTTTGCTTTGATTGGTGTGCCGCAATGAACGGGGCAACGTCAAACTTTTAATTAACTACTACGACGCTGCTACTAACAAGATTACCAGAAAACTTTGACTTGACTCGAGATCTCTTTGGCTGGGTCTTTGTTGGCTCATGGACTGGGAAGCGAAGTTTGTGGATAAGTGTCCCAGCGTGTCCCTACTTGGCGACATGTGCCGCTTAGCATATCCAGTTCAATTCTAGCAGCCAAACATGGTATCCTGACTACAGCCGTTAGACCAAGGCGTAATTCAAAGGTAGTCTAGATTGTGTTTACCATTTATAAATGTCCAGGCACGCCTGTCAATTAGCCCATCCAGAGGCTTTCGGAGATGGTCACGAGAGCCAGCCGCGTGTCTTGGGCAGCTCACTGTCAGCCACTCTGTCCCTCTGTGCACAGTGCCACCTTCATGAGCTCCCACTGAAGAAAAGAAACAATCTGGAAATTGTGATGACTGCAATGAGAACCAATCAACACATCCTAGCAGATGCTACAGTATGGTGTCTGGAATGCGCCTCTGCATTCCTTAGCATTCTTACCACCCATGAATAAAGTGGTCTCTAAGCGACAACATTAAATGACCCCACAGTAGTCGGCATGTCCTGCTGTCCGATGAGACAACCCTGGCGGTTTGTTGTACAACTTCTGGCATAAAACTATGAGCTAAAGGCAAGCGTCATTGCTCTCGCAACATCCAAACTCCTGGCTGCTAAAGCTTCTAAAGACAATAAATGTCAAAACCAACTGAGCACGTGGTGTGCGACAAGTACGACAAGTGGGACAGTGGGAACCGGGACTCCCAGTTGTTTCTGTATACCGGTTGATTAGCGAGCAGGGGTGGGTATAATGCCCAGGACCTCTGGTTTCTGCACCGCAATCTTTAGCTGCACGTGTTCCGAGCTGTGTTGCGCCACCGACCCCCCCTAGGGCCAGCCATAACTGAATACAAACCAAATAAAATCTGACTTTGCACTGTGGTGTGTGTGTGCTTCTAATTTGGTAAATCACGCTCGCGCGATGATTTTGCAGCTCCAGAAGACGTATGAATGACCTCAAAACACAGCAGTGCTGATGAAATTCATTAATGTTGCAATTTGGGCCAGTTCATTCATGATCGTGACAAGCGCCGAAAAAATAGACAGGGTCAAGAAGTTGACGTAAACACTGGCGCACTCACAACTAACAATTATTGAAAAAAAAACATATCTTAAATAGCCGTGAAAAACGTCAGTCATGGCTACAACCGGTGTAGCCCTCTATCGAGAAATTCATATTCTTTTGCCGATAAGGTTATGGATGTGTCAGCTGTACATTTCGTGCCTTTGGCTTCCATCTCAAACACCTCGTGTAGCTTTCTAGATACTTTATCTGGAGATCTGGCCAAAAATTTGGTGTCATCAAATGACGGGAGCAAGGGCAGCGGTGGAAGTGCACGGCCGCTGCAGCCACTAACTTTGCCCTTGCAAAAGAGAAATGCGAAACAAACCACCACAAAAAATGCACAGAATGCACGACCGGAGTTGTGTACGAGATCCCAATGACATACGGTTCTGTATACATTGGTCATACAGGTTGATGTTTTAACAATTGCGCCCGCGAACATGACACGGCAACACGAGCGAACCCCATCTAGACATCTGGCAAGGCACTGCAGCCGCTGCCTTTGCTCCCAGTCATTTGACGACACAATTTATGGCCCGAATCCCAGATAACGTATCTAGAGAGCTACACGAGGCGTTCGAGATTAAAGCCAAAGGCACCAGGTGTACAGGTGACATATCCATAACCTTATCAGCAAAAGAATGTGAATTTCTTAATAGAGGGCTACACCGGTTGTAGTAATGACTGACGTTTTTAACGGCTATATTAGAGATTTTTTTTTTTCGTTAAATGTTAGTTGCGAGTCTGCCAGTGTTTACGTCAACTTCTTGTCCCTGTATTTTTTCGGCGCTTGTCTACGATGATTAAATTTGCAGCAATTCCTGAATCGATGCTGCCCCTCTGCCTCATTTGCAAGACAACTAAAATTCTAGGATATTGACCATGGTAAAATATACCTTGTAAGCCTGACTGAGTGCTTCAGTCAAAATGTTGGCTTACGTCCTAAAACATAGAACGTTGGCAGGTACCTAGAATGTAAGCAACCAATCTGGCTTTTATCTTATTCTGGGCTCGGTTTTGTTTTTGACTGCGTTTACCTGTGTACTTGCGTTTCTTGTTTTTTCTTGGTACATATGCACCGGTGTGTTTCTACCTTCACCTGATTATATACCTCCCCCCACCCTGCAATAATGCCTTCGGGCACTGCAGGGTAACCCAGAAATAAAGAGATGTAAATGTGCCTGCATGTTCAGCAATCCCAATTCAACTCCTTGAACTGCGATCCTCGTACAAAAAAGATGCACTTTAGAAACTGCGTGGTTGACACGCCAAAACCCAAACTGAAACCGAGACCAAAAGAAGTTCAGAACTATGTGGTGCGCTAACACAGAGCCATTAGCAATGCCCGCCTCCCCCATTCCCTAGCTTTCTTTTCATTGCCACAGAAAGTTGTGCCCAAGAAAAGACAGGTTGCTCTTTTGTTCTAACTCAGAAGAGTAAAATGAAGGCTGCAGTAACAAACACGAGCCAATGCTAATTGAGCACTTTTTAGAATGCTTCTTTGTAAAAAAAGAAAAAAAAAAACATTCACACCTTGTTTTTTTTGTGTGTTTGCGCAATTAACTCCGCAAACGGCGGACTATTCGTAATTCCGTGGTCAGACCAACCAAGTAACCACCTGATCATGGACACCTAACAACTATCAGTACCTACCAAGTGCCCATCCCCCAGCTCTCCATGGTTGCCTCCAATTTAGATTTGGCATTTGTTCGTTATTTTACAGTGTGTAATGTTGTTTGTTTAGAAAAAAAAACAAAATGTCATATAAATCCAGCAGGGCCCTACGGAAGCAGTGCATGGGCCCTGTTTCACCTTTTACAAAGCATCCTGTCTCGAATGGCAGTAGAGAAACGGGTGGGGCTGGTACGCCTGCAGGCCCTTGCTGAGTTGATAGCTGCTATCCGAACTGGTAGCTCATCGGCAGCTTCTAGTCACCTGAAGTTTTTTCGTCATCATATAGACTTCCTGCAACATCATGAATAAGACTCCGACTGACATTCTGGAACAAAAAAGAAAGCACAACTTGCTTCACAGATCAACAAAAAAACAATGCAACATGACGCTTCTCTTGTCGTCGACAGTGCGCAAAGACCATGATGACACCACCATTTAACTCAACCAAATATGAAAAATGAACGTCTGCATGAAATAATTGTATTAAGAACAGTGTGCATGTGGAGCTTAGATACCTACTGGTAACTTAAAAATCCCGGAAACTTCAAAACAAATTAAACACCACCTAGAAATAGCACAGCTCGCTTGATAGGCACATGCACAGCAATCAACAAGCCTTTTGACGCGTTCTGTAGTGCTGGGATACAAATCAAGAATCAACACCGGAGATGTGGTCAAAATAATTTAAAGTAGTACAATGTGCAAGTTTATCATGAAGCTACTGTTGATTACATGCACCTAAGAGGTTTTAAAGCTGGTTCAAACTGTTGAATCCGACTATGACCAAGTTGAACAAAACAGGGTTTTAAGTTGCTTACGACTAACATGCTGCTGCGCAGCATGGTCATAAGCTGTCACAAAAGGCTTAAAGACTGGTTTTGTCGGACTCAGTACTAGCCGGTATCAACAGTGTGGACCAGCCTTTAGACTAAAAATGTACCCAGCATTGGGTCTTCGAAATGGTTCCAAAAATGTTTTAAGAGACTCCCTTCAACTTTAACAGAAGCTCAAGTATTTAAAAGCTGAAGTAGGGAGCCTTCACATTCAAAGCTGAATCTCCTTGATTAGAATGTGTCTCCACTGTACAAGCAAAAGCGCCTGGCAGGTGCGCGAGTTTCCATTGCAACCTCTCCACTATACATGCGAGAGAACCTGCCAGGTGTGCGATTTTCCACTGCAACCTTCGTTCCACTACACATTCTATACCAGATCAGAGCATTTTAATCAAATCATTTAACCTCTTTCCTCAGCCATGTAAACTACGTGTGCACCCCTGGGTTCTAGAAGTCACGAATATGACCGGGGTAAATTAAAACGCCACTAAGGCAAACAATATTAATCTTTATTAGTGACAGTAATAGTATTCTGGGTGGCTCGCAAGGCTAGACATATATGCAGGGGCCCGTAAGAGGGAAAACAACGGAAACCCGCGCGCCTCAACACCGACGACACGCACGGCAGGCCGGCGCGGAGCAAACGCAGTACGCGAGAGCTACGACGCCCAGTTAGGAGCGTGTTCTAACAACCCGCTGCAACCCGCTAAACGCCAACACCCAAACGGCGCCATCCCGCTGGACGCGGCGCAGATAGCCTGCGCGCGCTGACCGAGAGATACGCTGTCGCGAGCGTGAGAAAGGACGAGACGACACGTCAAAGTAAAAACCATTCAATTCTTCACGCGTGTCGCCGTCCCGAACACATCCAAGGCGTTTAATCTAAGATCCGTATCCATCAGCCCCTTCCCCTGACAAATAGCGAGTGCTCCGTGCGCGCTCGCTGAGCGGATTCTTGTTCCCCTCGCGAGATACGAGCCATCTCTTCATGTGCCGTTTGAAGATCTGGAGCCAGTGGGGTGCTCGCCGAGCGGCTCCAACTGATCCGTGGAAAAGTGGCGGAGCGCGTCGTAAGCGTTTAACAGCACAGATCAGTTTAACGCGGCCGACAGCAACGCAAAATTTCGAAACGTTCTGATCAGCGTCCCTGCAGTGCTCCGTTATTGCAGAACATTCACGGGATTCTCAAGCTAGCGGCTAGCATTTACGCAAGGTTTCAACGAACAGCCTCGACAAGTGACAGCGATAGTTTGCCTAAAGCCAGCCAAAATTCCTCAAAACTGTGACGCGACACCGGCTCGGGCCAGCGACACGAAATCGCGGAGACCGCTCAAGCGTCGAAAAAAGTTAAATATCATCCGAATTACGGTGGCAACGTGAGCTACGGTGGTCGGAAGATCATCCAGCATATGTAGATACTCTTCGGGAATGCGTTATGAATATGAAATTGGCAAAACTTACCTGAAGTATGACTTTACCCACGCACGTTGAGACAGGCTTTTGTTTGCACGGGCGGACAAGAATCCGGAAGCTGCTTGTGGCTTTGGATTGGAACGAAGAAATGGATTGAAATACGACTAGTCATAAATATGAGTTTTGAAACGAGGCTGGTCTCAGTTGAGTGACCATAAGTATGCCTGCCGGGTATATATGTGTGCACTTTTCAAATAAACTTTAGTTGAGAGTGCGCCCTGTCCAGCTGACTTTCTCTCTATTCGTGTATTTTTCGGCGCTTTTTAACCGTACATATTGTTGAATATTAGAAGAAGAGGAGAGCCCGGCGACAGCGCGGGCTCGCGAGCCGTCGCACCGGCGATCGAGTTTTTCTTGTGGATAAAATGGACGCAAACGGTACGGAGCGGTTCTAGTCCTTTCTTTAACATCTGGTGCCGAAACCCGGGAAGGCTTTGAAGGACCGCTCCGGCCTCACCACGAACACCGGCGTTCATGGACCGCATGAAGAGGACACGCGCTGTCGTCCGTTCAGCCGTTACCCGTACCCTGAACATGCTCACCGATCTACTACGAGGCCCTGATCCCGACTCCACCGACCTGCAAGTACAACTCGATTTCCTCCTTCAAAAAGAGGCGCAGCTGATAGACCTGGACAAGCAGATCAGCGATCTGGTAGACGACGACGGCCTGGAGAACGAGGTTGCCGGCACGCTAGAGTACAACATGAACATCAGTCACACCGTCACCCGAGTTCGTTGTGCTCTAGCTCGAAAACATATCGCCAGCGATCCATCCCAAGTCAAGGACAACGCTACCGTCATCGGCGACCAGGGTCAAGTTTCTGCCAGAGCAGGAGGCCTCTCTCACACACCCGTTCAACGAACACCGCGTACCGTTGCTCTACCGAAGCTGCAAATACCTCCTTTTTCGGGGAACCTCCGGGACTGGCAAGGGTTTTGGGATCATTTTCGAGCGACAATTCACGACAACGTCGACCTTCCACGCATAGAAAAATTCAAATATTTAAAGACTTATCTGACTGGACCAGCGAAACAAGCAATTGAATGGGTGAGGCTATCGGACGAAGGGTACGAGCTCGCTATCAAAAGTCTTTTTGAAAGATTTGGAAGGAACAGCATTCTGGTAGACGAGCATATCAACCAACTGCTATCGTTGGCACCCGTCCACAGCTCCAACAACATCGCGCAGCTGCGACATCTGTATGACTCTATACAGTTCCGCACAAGCTGTCTTGAAGGCTTAGGCGTCCCATCTACTCAGTACGCAGTCGTCCTCAAGCGCGTTCTTATGAGATCGCTCCCCAATGACCTCGCTATTTTCTTTAGACTGAACCTGAAGGAAAGAGAGTCACCGAACGACTCGGGCAATTACCAGACCGGTAGCAACATCCCAGATACAACCGAAGTTGCCACGATTTTGAAGTTTCTTCGAATACAAATAGAAAGTCGCGAGGAGAGTCAAGGAGGGAGCCAATGGTCTTCGTCTGTGCCACCACAAGAAGACCGAAGGGGGACACGACCTTCAATCGCCCATCCCAGTTCTCCATCAGCTCTCGTCCTGCCGACTGCGTCGATAACGCCAGGGCCTGGGTCATGCTTACTTTGTAGCAACGTGGGACACCAACTCCAGGACTGCGATTCTAATATATCGCCAGATATGAAACAGAACCGACTGAACGCTGCAAGGTGTTGCTTCAAATGCGGCAAGATTAACCACGTAGCCCGTAATTGCCGTACATCGACACGACTGGTTTGCGGAACTTGCAGCGGACGTCATATAACTATCCTCTGCGACATATGGCGCTTCCCTCAAGACGAGTCCAGACCGAACCTCGCTGCGCTCAGCGAATCACGTAGAGACGAGAACAGAGGAGACTCCGATAACCACGTGACCAGCGCTCCCACTAGCAGCACGGGAGCTTCATCGGTTTTGCTCCAAACCGCGAAGGCATGGGCTACGGGCACCACTGACAGTACCCTGGTAAGAGTTCTCCTGGACACCGGAAGCCAACGGACATTCATAAAGCGAGACACCGCCGAGAGGCTTCAATGCGAAGTCCTCGGTACCGAAGAGCTCACAGTCTACACATTCGGAAACACTAGACACCCGACAAATTATCGTTGCCGCCGTGTGAGCTTGACGCTACAGAGTCAGTACAGTACGAGCAAGGTTACCATGGAGGCGCTCGAAGTACCCGACCTCTGTACCGTTCGAACACCTCGCCTCGACAATGATATCTTGAATCAGCTACATTCCGAAGGGCTGATTGTGGCTGACGTCGCTCCCTCGAGTTTACAGGCCGACACAGAGATAAGCGTACTTGTCGGCTCCGACCTCTACTGGAAGGTAGTAACTGGACAAATCCGTCGTCTAACCGAACAACTGACAGCAGTCCATACCCTTTTTGGGAGGATGGTACAAGGGCGCTACAATTGCTCAACTGATTGCCGGAGTAACACAACAGCCCTTTCATTAATCAGCTACGAAATAGCGAACACCGGACCGTTTCCTGATCCATCCGAGATGTGGCGACTGGATGCAATCGGAATCTCGGACCTTCTCTCCACTGACCCGGCAACTCACCCAGCTTTGCTTCAATTCAGAGAACAAATCATTAAAAAGGGGGACCGCTATGAAGTACCTCTGATGTTCAAGCACCCAGAACGTGGTATCAGTGACAACAATCGCCTGACAGCTGTCACTCGATTACATGCTCAACTTCGGCGATTTCAGCACAATCCAGAACTTCTGATACACTACGACGACGCTATCCGACAGTATTTTCGCGAAGGGCACGCTGAGCAAATTGCAGCCTCTTCCCCTCCTTCTGAAAGTGTATACTACTTACCCCATCACGCCGTGGTGCGCAAGGGGGCAGTTACAACTAAGCTTCGCGTAGTCTTTGACGCTTTGTCCCACGCTCCGAACATGCCGTCATTGAATAGTGTTTTGGACAAGGGCCCCAAACTGGACACGGACCTGGTACAACTCCTCCTCACGTTCCGCAGCAGTCCAGTCATCCTGACCGCTGACATTCACAAGGCCTTTCTTCAAATCGGCATCCGAGCACAAGACCGTGACGCCCTTAGATTTCTTTGGATCGAACACTTGCCACCAGAAGATGGGCTTCCACCTCCCATTGTCGAATGGCGGATGACTCGTGTTCCATTTGGAGCGTCATCGAGTCCGTTCCTTCTGACAGCAACGCTCCGTTATCACCTTGAATCAATGAAGAATCACTACCCCTCAGTCGTGTCCGAGCTACAGAACTCATTCTACGTCGACGACCTCGTTGCGGGTGCTGCGTCAGAAACGGAGGCCCTTCACGTTTACCGCGATGCCACGTCCATCCTGGCGAACGCTGGGATGAAACTCTGTAAGTGGTCATCGAATTCTTCTCGCCTCCAGAGTTTGTTCCTGCAGGATGGTGTTTCGTACGACAATGCGACAACGGAAACAGACACGATAAAGGTGCTAGGTCTGGAATGGGACCGCACAGCTGACAAGGTCCTTATCAGCCCAAATGAAGCCTCCTTCCTACCGCATCGAGCGACAAAACGCACACTCCTTCAGGCATTTTCACGAATTTTCGATCCCCTAGGATACCTCACGCCATTCGTGATCCGTGACGACTTCTGTTTCAAACACTTTGGATTATCAACCACGCATGGGACAAGGTCCTTACCCCCAAGGAACAAGGGGAATGGGAATCTTGGTATTCCGAGCTTCCGTCGCTCTCCTCTCTGCGTCTACCACGAAACGCCCTACCCTTAACAATCGAGAGAGATACGCCGGTGGAGATGCACATTTTTGTCGATGCTAGCCCCCGCGCTTACGGTGCAGCAATCTATCTGCGAACACCCGTCAAGCAGGGCTCGTTCACGAAAAACATCCTAATCAGCCGCTCCTGCATCGCGCCCATTAAACCAGGGACGCTACCCCGCTTGGAATTGTTAGCTTGCTTGTTAGGAGCTCGCCTCTTCGACTACGTAAAGAAGACAACAAGAATTGCCCACCTTCAAGTCCAATTTTGGACGGACTCCGAGATTGCTTTATGCTGAATCGCCGGTGACGCAGCAAGATGGCAACAGTTCGTCCGCAACCGCGTGACCGAAATCCAGCGTCTCACCGAAGGATTCCCTTGGTCCCACTGCCCGAGTCACGATAACCCCGCAGATCTACTCACACGAGGGGTATCAGCTACCTTCCTACTCAAAAGTCAGAAATGGTGGAATGGACCCCTCTGGTTAACCCAGTCGTCGACAGATTGGCCCGTCGAAGAAACTCGCAACCAACTCAACATTCTTCCAGAGACTGTAGCATCGTCGAGCACGAACTCTCCGGTCACGACGTCAAAGAACACGAGCCCGTTACTCGAGTTGTCTAATTACGGATCGCTATCTCGCGTCTTCCTTCTCACTGCGTGGATTCGGCGCTACATGAACAATGCGTCGCCCTGTCGTATTTCTGTATCGGGACCCTTCGACATAAGTGACATCTGCTGAGACTTACTGGATTCGCGTCGTCCAAATCGAAGCCTTTCCACTTGAAGTCGCAGCGCTACAAGAGAATCGAACCCTGCCTTCCAGCTCAGGCATCAGTCGTCTACTTCCGTTCATCGGACCACAAGGTACAATGCGTGTTGGAGGCCGCCTACAGGAGCTGAATGCATCACAAGATTTGAAGCACCCTTATTTGTTACCGCCCAAGCACAGATTTACACACCTATTAGTGTTGGACGCACACAACCGACTGCTTCATGGTGGAATACAAGATACCCTGACTGAGGTACGGGAAAGATTTTGGGTACCGAAGGGACGGCAGACCGTCAAAAGGGTTTTGCACAGCTGCTTACCATGCAAGCGCCGCCGGCTCGTACCAGAATCTGCACCCATGACTCCTCTCCCACGTGAGCGAATCACAGAAACAGGTCCGTTTAATGTCGTCGGCATCGATTTCTGTGGACCCCTATATATTCGTAACACCGCGGTCGATACGAAGGCCTACATCGCAGTTTTTTCTTGCGCGGTCACCCGAGCCATACACCTCGAACTCACTTCGCGCACGACGTCTCAAGCCTTTTTGTTCGCCTTTCGTCGTTTTTTCTCTCGCAGAGGTCTGCCATCTATAGTCTACTCGGACAACGCTCGAACATTCCACCAATCCGCAAAACTCCTCAACCTCACCTCCTCGCCTGAAGTACAAGACTACACAAGCGGACTCCGAATCCAATGGCGCTTAAACGTGGAGCGAGCCCCTTGGTGGGGAGGATGGTGGGAGCGCGTCATCCGCTCTGTAAAGGACTGCTTGAAACGATGTCTGGGTCGCAACAGTATGTCATACGAGGAACTGACCACCGTGCTCCTCGAAGTTGAAGCCTTTTAAATTCCCGCCCACTCACTTATCTAAGTTCCGAACCCGACGATCTTCAGGCATTGACACCTTCGCACCTCCTCCTAGGAAAACGCGCTATCAGTCTACCGTTGGAAGTAGAGCCTACATCGCTGAGCTCGACACCAGTGGACCTTCGCCGCCGTGCTCAAGTTTGGAAGCGGACGTTGGAACACCTTTGGAAGCGGTGGAGAAAAGAATATTTGCTGCAGTTACGCTCCGCCCACGTCAGCACCACAACATCACCGCCTCGACTACAGATCGGCGACGTGGTCATCGTAGAGGACGACAAAACACCTCCTCTGCTATGGAAACTAGGTCGGGTGACGACTGCGTTCCCGGGCAGGAACGGCGTAACTCGAGCATGCGCGCTACGCCTTTCTAACGGCTCGCAACTGCGCCGCCCTGTTCAGCGCCTCTATCTCCTCGAGGCGGGAACACCATCCGCAACGCCGCCGGGGGGAGGATGTTGAATATTAGAAGAAGAGGAGAGCCCGGCGACAGCGCGGGCTCGCGAGCCGGCGCACCGGTGATCGAGTTTTTCATGTAGATAAAATGGACGCAAACGGTACGGAGTGCTTCTAGTCCTTTCTTTAACACATATCGTTTCGGTTTCGACCCAACGTGGTCATTAATCAAGGAGGTTAGAAGTACTAGGAGGGGGCACGTTGCAATATTGGTGACGCCTAGTCATAACAAGTTTAAACGATGTTGCGGCCAACGTGACCGTAGATCTCTTTGGCGATTGGTGCGCGTGACATGTCACGTGTGAGATGGATGGTTGATTGTAGAAGGATTCCTTGCAGGCTTGCGCGCGCTCCGTCCGGTAGGTTTTATCAAATTGAAGGCTAGACGAAGGCTGGCTACGGTCACGTGATCTGGTTACGTTGGCCTGATAAGTGAGCAGAGTAAGGAGGAAAATTAGAAAGAGGCGAGGCGTCAAGGGTGCATGGCTTGTGGAAGCTACGCGGCTGGCCTCATGCCCTCTCCTACCCTCCTATCCTCCTTGTCATTAATGGAGTTATAGTGTTCTCTACGCAGTTTGAAGTCAATTTTCGGGGCTAACAGACATAATGTCCCAACTTCTGTTATACGTTCCATGATAACCTTTGTTTGCTGATTGAAATCTACATCAACTTATGTGCAAAAACAAACAAACAGGGTGTTCGACATCTTAATTTAAGTTGATTTTTTTATTTGTTATGACATGCAATTGCTTAATTAATCATTGGGTATTTGTTTTAAGTTTTTATTTTTACTTAAAATTTTTTTTTTTGGTCTCTAACTTTGGACGTGTTGCGCGGCTCAGTTTTGAGATTTTCAAGATCCCGTACAGCCGACAATACACCAGTGACTTAGGTAGAGTGGAGGCGGGGGGAGCTTTCAAGGGGGAGCCCTCTTCCTCCTGCCTCTTTCTCCTCCTCGTCCCTCCTCCTCCTCCATCCTCCTGCCCCTCCTCCCTCCCGCTTGGTGCATTATGGGAGACGTCCCATAATCCAACGCGCGCGTCACCGCGGTGCATAATGGCACGTTTCCCATAATGCACCGCGCGGTTACGCCGACGGCGACGCGTCACGGCGACGCGTTACGGCTACCGTTACGGTCGCCGTCGCCGTCGGCGTAACGCTTTTACGTGACGCGTCGGCCTCGCATAACGCTTTTTCATGACGCGTAACGCGTCGGTGTAACGCTTTTTCGTGACGCCTCGGCGTCGCGTAACGCGTCGCTGTAACGCTTTTTTTGTGACGAGTCGGCGTCGCGTAACGCGTCAGTGTAACGCTTTTTTGTGACGCGTCGGACACTTTTTCGTGACGCGTCGGCGTCGCGTAACGCTTTTTCGTGACGCCTCGGCGTCACGTAATGCGTGAGCGTAACGCTTTTTCGTGATGGGTCGGCGTCGCGTAACATTTTCTCGTGTCAGCGTAACGCTTTTTCGTGATGCCTTGGCGTCGCGTAACGCGTCGGTGTAACGCTTTTTTGTGACGAGTCGGCGTCGCGTAACGCGTCGGTGTAACGCTTTTTTGTGACGCGTCGGACACTTTTTCGTGACGCGTCGGCGTCGCCTAACGCTTTTTCGTGACGATTGGGCGTCGCGTAACGCGTCGGAATAACGCTTTCTCGTGACGCGTCGGCATTACGCTGTTTCGTGACACCTAGGCGTCGCGTAACGAGTCGGCGTAACGTTTTCGTGGCGCGTCACGAAAAAGCGTTACGCCGACGCTTTACTGTTCCGCCGACGGCGACGCCGCTCAAGCCGGAAACGGGCGGCGTATAGCTGCGTTCTAAGATAAAAGAAACATCAATCAATTAAGGTTTTAAAGTCTGATGGTTAAGGGTTTATGGGCAAAAATTCTTCTGTGTCTAAATATTGCTAGAACATGGAAGCATCCCGGCGATGTTGCCGCGATTCGGCTGTTGCAGTGCCGTCATTCGGTATTGGCAAACAGAGACCGATATACCCTTTAGATATACCGAGGATAGAACTTCATATATTTTCAGCAATATCGTTTAGAAGCTGGCTGCAGAAACGGTAAATGTTGCCGTGATGTAGCCGTCATGTAGCCGAGATGCAGAAACATCTTTTGGAAGCTGGCAGAAACTGCAAATGTTGCCGTGATGTAGCCGTCATGTAGCCGGGATGCAGCAATATCTTTTGGAAGCTGGCAGAAACGGCCAATGTTGCCCTCATGCAGCCGGGATGCCGCGATATTGGTTGGACGCTGGCAGAAACGGCAAATGTTGCCGTCATGTAGCCAGTTTAGTGCCAGCATCATGAATACTGGCTCTAGACTGGTCAAGCTGGGCCCATATGGGGCCCCCTTAACCATGCTGAGACCAATGTTGGCATAATATCTTGTGCTGCCTGAGTGCAAGGCATCTTGACGTCGGATGCCTCAGTTCCTCTTTGTGGTGCCCAAGACAATATCTTAAGTGCTTCCATCTAGTCTGTGTATATTGTACTGTCTTGCGAGTGTCATCCTTGAGCCCGGCCGCCCGCTGAATGCTGTGGTTGACGGCGAGCCTCTCTGGCTCGGCCACTGAGGGGTCCGTCTCGTATCGGAGGTGCAGCGTCTGCGGTGGGCGGTGGAGGTCCGTTACCACCAGGGTCGCTCGTCTGGTCTCGAGATTCCAGGCAGCATTGGTGTACTCTGTGATTTTGTATGGGTAGTCCGATGGTTTGGCATTATCTGTAATTGTCTGGCGTTGCCCATTCTGGTGGGAATTGCTGGTCTTTTTTGAGGTACTGGTTCGGGGGCTAGGACGAGCACGCCTTCCCACGGCGCGAGGCGAGATGGGATATCTACAGCAGGCGGGGTCTGCCCGTCATAGTCGAGCAACCTACGGCCTTGTTGAGTGAGTTCGCGGCGTTCGGCCACACCCTTTTTGCGGTTTTGGATGACACGGTCGAGTTTTGGCAGTTCTGCATAATGGTATAGTTCCTCCACCCATGTAAGTCTGGGAAGCCCCGTGATAACTCGGAGCGCTTCGCGAAAGAGGCTTTCCAGTTTGGCCTGTTGTGCTTTTGTCAAGTCTAAACAAGTCACTCCGTAGTAGGCTCGCGACGTGAGCACAGACGTTATGAGGGTTGGGCAACCTGCGTGCCAGCACTGCCGAACCGGTGCGAGATCCGCTTGATGAGGTGGACAAATCGTTTCCATACCGGGCCGAGCTGTTTGAGCCAGGAACCAGCACCTCCCTTCTCATGGAGAGGCACGCCCGAGATACACACCCAGCCTTCCGGTGGGCGCTGCAGGCGCACCCCCGCGAGAGTGAGCTCGATCTTCTTGCTTTCGGTGTCTCCCCTACAAGGATCAGATACTGGGTCTTCTACGGGGAGGCCTTCATTCTTGTGTCTTTCAGATGTTCGGCAATAGTGTCCATGGCCCACTGAATAGACTCCCTCGCCCGCTCGGTGGTAGGATGGTCGCGGGGTTGGTCCCAATCGTGATGTCATCCGCGTACATGGTCACCCGCACTTGGCCCCCGCGCTCGAGTCGTTGAGCCAGTTTTCTAATCACCACAATGAAGAGAATGGGCGAGAGGATTGTGCCTTGTGGAGCTCCCGTGTTGTTTTCAAATTGCGGAGGTGTTTTATTGCCTGATCTGATTTCGAAGGTCCTGTGTTTGAGGAAAGACTTGTCTGTGTTGAGCATCCTGGCGCCGGGGTAGGCCTCCTTCAGGGCTCCGATCAATGGTGCCGAAGGCCTTCTTGAGGTCCACAGTGACAAGGATTCCAGGTTTCTTCTGCCTTCCTTTACGGGTGTATGCAATTCTACACAACAGGAATAGGCTGTCTTGTGTGCAGGGATTTGGTCTGAAGCAAGTCAGTCCCGGGTGAAAGCAGCCGTAGCCGTCGGCGACTTCTTCCAGATAGTGGTTTAGTCGCGTCATGCACATCCGTTTGAACAGCTTGCATACAGTGGGCGTGAGCGATATTTGGCGTAGGTGGGAAATGTTGTCTGGCCGTTTACCTGGCTTCGGGATGGGTGTTATCACAGAGTGCTTCCACCATCCTGGAAGCTCGCCCTTGACCCAAATGTATTTTATGTAATCTAGCAGCATTTGTGTCGTGGCTCCGGGTAGGTTGCGTGCATTGTCAACGTGACACGATCCTGGCCGGGTGCGCTGGGGATGTTTAAGTTTTCGAGTGCGGCTAGGAGATCGGCCATCGTGAATGAGCTCTCAGGTCCGTCATTGCACTCAGGTAGATCGGGCGTGTAGAGGTTTGGTGATGATAACTGTTCAGTCGGTGGTTCGGGGAAGAATGTTGTTGCTGGTTGGCTCTCAAACTCTTTTGTTTGTTTTGTAGGCTGGGTAGCGCATTACCTATAATGTTCCCTGTCTCGCCGCCGCCGGGCATGGCTGTAAACGTGTGCCACAGCTTGTGGAGGACAGTCCACTCGTCGAACAAGGTGTAGTGACCGAGGCATCGTCCACTGGAAAGTTGCTTGACATGTCATGCCTGCGCAGTTTTGTTTCGCACCTTGACTAGGTCCTTGTGCGTGTGCCCGCTGTTGAAGTACTCTGTATGCAGCTTAGAGCGGTCCTCCCATAGATGCAATAGGTGTTTGTCTAGATTTGGTGTGTTTTCAGCCAATTCAAGTTTCGTTGTGGCTCCCTTGAGTGCCCCGAGGATTCGTCCACTACGGGAACATTCTCCTCTTTGGTCGCTTTAAGGGTCAGCCGAAACTTCTTCCAGTCAGTCAGTTTGGTCATGCGTGCATGGCTCGCTCTGGCCTTCACGTTGAGTGTGATTTAGATGAGGTAGTGACGACTCCCACGTGGGTCTGAGTCGCACCGCCAGTCCGTCACGACGCCGGCAATGGCCCATGTCAAGTCCGGGATGCTGTCTTTATGACTCAAGTGGAGTGCATGGCGCGTCCGTTAGTCAAGATTGTTTGCGAGCACCAGGTCTGCCGCTTCGGCCTCCTCTTCCAGGTGGTGTCCTCTTGGCGTCGCCTCATTGCAGCCCCAGTGGGGGTGATGGGCGTTGAAGTCGCCGGCTACGAACACCGGTCTTTCAGTTATCGCACTCGCAGCTGGTGCAGCCACGAGAAATTTCCCCGACTCCGACGACTGGTCTTGGGGCGTAAGTAAACGGAGGCGAGAATGGCCTTCTTATTCTTGTCCAGGCGGAACCGCACCGCCACAACTTCCTTGAATGCGGTACAGTACTCTGCCGTGTCAATTTGAAAGTGGTGCATATCGCGGCCCACAAACACTGCGGCCTGGGCCTGTAGAAGGCCCGGTTGGCCGCGACGTTCTTGCCTTTTGATGGATGGTGAGAAAAAACTAAAGTAGCCCGGGACGCCCGTTGTGGTCCCCCTGGTCTCCTGAAGCAGTAGGACTGTCGGCTGAGCCTCATACCGAAACCGTTCGCCAAGCTCAGTGGCACTCACTTCAAGAATGCGACAGTTTCACTGGAGGACGTCCGGTATCAAAGAGGAGGAGTTTGTGGCGATGTCGGCAGTGGTGGAAGGTATGGATTGCGGGTGTCGGGAAAGGGAAGCACGAAGTGGACCGCTCCCTGGGGTGTGGGGGAAAATAGCGCTGTTAGATGGTGCTTGTTGAGTGGCCATTATGTTCCGGGTTTACTTTCTGTTGCACTAGTTGCTGGTAAAATGCTTGCTGCTGGGCTTGGTAGTTGCTCATTGTTTGTTTGAGCGTCTGTAAGAACATTTCTGCTGCTGTGTTGATGAACGTTCGTAGTGTAATGAGCAGTTGTTTGTGCGACTCCTGGACATTTCTGGAGTCGGTCATAATTGTTATGTCTGTTTTGTGTTAACGACGGGTGCACTGGGCCTGCGGCATGACGGAGATGGAGACGGGAGGCGTTGCATGTTTCGACGTGCTTCCTCAGACTTCCTTCTTTGTTCATGTTCAATTTTCTGCTGCTTGTATTTTCTTCGTTGCCGTTTTACTTCAGCCTCTTTTGTGTGAGCTTGCTCGAGTGCACGGAGGCGAGTTGTTTGCTCTGCGCGTTTTTTGTGTAAGTCTGCTAGAGCTTCTTTCTGTACGGTGATAGGGTCCTTATTGGGCCGTTGGGTCGACGGATTCCGTCGACGGTTCTTACTTCTTTTCCTTTGTAAGGTTGACTCTGCATAGCTTGTGGCACGAAGTAAAGGATACCGACTGACTTCGTTGTTCTTGCTGGCGATCTTTGTACTTGATGGGTAGTGGTGGGCAGTCTTCGCCAGTTAGCCTTTTGGGGCTAGGTGTGGGCGGTCGTTTCGATGCACCAGGTCGAGCACACCTCATTTGGCTGAGCAATCTGCTCTCTGTACGTGTCTTGAGCTTGTCCAGGCGTTGGGCCTTCTCAGGACAATTGATATCCTTGTCAAAGTGCCTGTCCTCTCCGCAGAAGGCGTAGTGTAGCTTGTCGCAACCGCAGGTAGTCTCGAAGCCATGAACCACTCCGTACCTCTAACACACAGCCGGTTTGGTACATATGTCCTGTTTGTGCCCCGTTCCATGGCAGCGAAAGCGCACGAAGGTTCAAGGTACATACAGTGAAACGGCAGTCAGTCGGCTCCTGTATTTGATGGTGCGTGGGGGTTTGGGTGCCGCAAAAGTGATCACTGCATTCAGGCTCTTGCCCATGGGGCGGGCAGTGATGATTTTGGCGGGCTGGCTCTCGACTGTTTCTTTAAGGGTATCCTCTCTTTTGTTTGATGTGTCCGTATTGCCCTACGAGACATACCGCTGCTGGGGACCTGGTGGACGGTCACCTCGAGTGGGGGCTGGCCGGGGACCCGAAGTGCTTTGAGCTGGCGTAGTCTTGTGGCGTCTAGCCATCATAGGTGTTAATAGTGACAGTGTTTGAAACATCGTCCACACGTACCATTATATGCTTGATGGACTCCGGTACCACTGCTAGTGCCCTGATTTCCTGGTGAAGTTCTCTCGGAGGGATGTCTGCCATGGCTCGATGCCCCTTCGGGTGGAACGACAGTACATATTGGTCAAGCCGCGTCTCTCTATCATGGCGTCTAGCCGTGGTTTGGGTCTTCCTCGTAGCGCTGTGGCCATGTTCCAGGTGCCATTATCGTCGCTGTCGTGGTCTTTTGCGGACTACGACGCTTTGAAGTGGCAGTGGTCAGTTGCGTCGTTGGATGCCAGTCGTGCCGACGCTTCTTGGCGTCGGGCAAAGCGTTGTTGGCGTTGCGCTGGCCTGGCGTGGCCACTCTCCCTTAGACGGCGAAGGCGGCGGGTGCTCCAGCACCGGTTCCGTTCAGTTGCATAAGTTCTTCGCAAGATGGCGCTGCCATCGCGCCAGAGCCGCCGCCGGCCTGCCGCCGTGAGCGGACCAGGCTGATTCTTCCGTTTGCCTTTGCAAGACAGTCACAGAGGCGCAGGCGTGAATCAGCTCAAATTGGGCATCGTGGGCCCAAAACAATTCACCGGGTGAGGGGTGATGACCTCACTAGAATGTATTCTAGAGATGGTTGGCTCGCGTTGTGACAATCCGGAGAAAAAAAGAATCAAACTCGGAGCTCATGACGACATAATCGCTTTGTTCGGCAAGGTTGCCAGACTCTCGCCAAACAAGAAAAAGACGGATTTGTTTCCTGTAAGAATTTTAATAAGAAAAAAGGAAAAACAATCTAGTCCTTCATTAATGACGAAGGCTCTAAGATAGCGCGAAAGACGGCCGCGGTGACCCCGAGCAGAATTACAGCGCGCAACTCGGAGAGCTGAGTCACGCCACGCGGCCACCGAGAAGTACAGACGTGAAGGAGGAACGCTTGTGTCGTGCACAAACATTATGCTCGTGGACCCCAGTGCATTGACGCCCTGGTGGTTGAACGAATATTTTGTTCATGATGACGCCCGTGGGACCGCACCTCACTATCGCTCCACAGCCACAGCCAATCAGATTGAGACATCAGCCGATAACAGGGCCGCCCAAGATCTAACCACGAAGCAAGAAGTTTGATAATGACAGATATCGTCCTGTTTTATCTGTTAGTGAAAATAGCATAGAACACACTAAATGATTGT
Organism: Ixodes persulcatus; assembly: GCA_013358835.2. Lineage (NCBI taxonomy): Eukaryota > Metazoa > Arthropoda > Arachnida > Ixodida > Ixodidae > Ixodes > Ixodes persulcatus. The sequence continues at coordinate 29,916 of JABSTQ010002955.1, forward strand.
AGGGGTCGGTCAACTGCACAATCTTCGATGGTCAAAGCACTTGAACTTTTGTACCTTGTGTATTTTGTTTCAGAATAACTTCACCGAAAATCGATTAAAGTTGAGGCAACCCAATTGATAAGAGCATGGTTTGAACTGTCGTGGGATGTACAGTTCAGGCTTTTTGACGACCCACTACGGTGTGCAAGCTCGTCAATAGTCCTTGCGCAGTACCTTGTGCGTTCTTTGTTTTTATAATGCAGCTCTTAAGGCCGACCCACATAGGGCGTATTCTCTACGAATTTACGTGCGTGTCAGCTGGCCAAATTACGGCATTTGGTGGGCGCTTTTTTCACAGAATGGAAGAAGGGGAGGTCGCCAAACCACACACGGCACTTTTTGTCGACGTCTCCTCGGCGTTTGGGGCAGTGTAGACCGACTCGCGCCTTTCATGAAAGGAGGCGAAATATAGATCGTATGCCATAATATAGTATTCCGCGGGGGAACAAAAATAACTAATTGTTAATAAGCAACCAAAGGCTAAGTTGCTAACGCCTGTTTTATAAGTATATGTTGCAAACGTCAAGTTGCCAAGAACCCCCGGCAGCAGGACTGCCGCAATCTCTGCTGAAAACCCGTTTTTATTTTTTTTCACATCACCCGCAGCATTGATCGTGGTTCACCGATAAACTGGCGAACGCGACAAGCGGTGGCTGAGTGAAGCGAGCCACCCAGCCGCATAGCTAGACAGTCTGATTTTCGAGCAACTTCCTGCTCTCAACTGGGGAGCCGATTGGCCGGCACCGTGCCGTACGCTTACGGATACGGCACGCTGAAATACGCCGATGCGCCGATGTCTGTCTCAGTCGGATCGCCGAATACGTGCGTATTTACGCCGATCGAGGATTACTCCTCGATCGGCGTTGGGATTACTCCCGCCAAAACGCCCATAAATTCCTCGCAAATACGCCCTATGTGGTTCAGACTTTATTCGCCCGTTTTCTGCTTGAGCGGCGTCGGCGTAGCCGTAACCGCGCGTTGCAACATGGGACGTTTCCCATATTGACGTCACCGGAGACGTTATGTGTGACGTTACTAGGATCGCTTGTGACGTCACTGCGCGTTGCATCATCGGGAAATTTTCTCCCTAAGTTTAGCGGAAAAAGGTTCGCCGCGAAGTTGAGCGGAAAAATGTTCCCGCTCTGTGTAGCGGCGAATTTTTTCCGTTAAATTTAGCAAAAATATAGCGAAAATTTTCCACTGAATTGGAAAGGAGCAGGAGAGGAGGGTACAAATTAGTAGGATGGCATACCCTCCTCTCAGGTCCTTCTCATCCTCGTGAAGAGCTGCTCTCTAATTTGGCATTAGAGGGGATCGTCAACGCCTTTCGTTTTTTCTTCCGCCAATTACACCCAATTACAGGTGGTCCGTCCAACCAATTACACGGGGTCTACCACCCAATTACACACAATTACACCTAATTACAATTAACGACCACCCAATTACTGGTGGTCCGTCGGACTGCCGAGGTCACCGAGGTCCCTGAGCTCCCAACCAACAGGTGTGGCTAAATGCAGGAGTGCCTGCATAACTGCGTCTGCCTCTATAAATAAATAAACAAAGTTTTTTACATCCATCCATCTATCTGCCAAATTCGTTTACGTGCTTATGTTTCACCCTCACCTCAACCACGCAATGACAGCGAGCGCTTGGCTGCTTCGTCATCGCATGTCGCTCTAATAAATGAAAGCAACGTCTTGTAATAGGTTTTCTACAGGGAAGGAAGTGGCCAAGTGGGCTAACGCGTCTCAGTTCTGAGCATGGAGTGAAAGCTTCCGCTGGGAACCTCCTGGGTTTGATCCCCCCCGCACCTGTCCATTTCAATCTGGATAAGTTTCGTAACGGCACGCGTTCTCGTAGTCACTACTGTGTGATGCACGTTATAAACCACAGGTTAGCGGTTGTACTATACTGGCTAAACTTCTCATCTGCAGCTAAGGGACCGATTAGCCGTTGAGGCGTATCTCCATCAAGGCTCTATAAACATGCAGAGCAAGCCAATTTGTTTACATGTTTTCTACGCGAGTTGTTTTTACTGAGCACCTTGAAGCTATAGAAACAGAAATAATGGGCATCGCTCAATTTCGCCCCAAACAGTTCTGCCTGAATGTAAAATGGTAAGCCGATTGCCTTCCGCTTTAGCCGAGAAAAAGAAAAATGTTGGTGTGAAGTGTGGATTGATTAATTTTATACCTTAAAAACCCACTCAAATCCAACAAACAAAAATGCAAAATGCTGATTTATACATTTTGGTTAAACTCGGGCGCGTGTAAAGCATTTCTTTTATTTTTATGCTATGCTTATAGGTTTACACTTAACGGTATGGTTACAAACCACTCGTTGAGCAAGACAGCCACACAAACAAAATGACTGAGGGAAGACTTAATATATGACTTTATAATGTTTAATATAGATTGTTATGGGAAATTCATTGTTTGTAAATTGTTGGCTGCATTGACGCCGCCGTCTGACATGAAGGGCGTGCGAAGATTTCTCGGGCTCTGCGCCTACTACAGGCGGTTTGTCCAGGACTTCGCCAAGCTGTCCGCAACACTGACACACCTCACGAAGGACACCGTAAACTTTGAATAGACAGAAGAACACCAGCGGTCATTCGATGAGCTCAATCGAAGAGTCCGAACGCCCCCAATTCTCGACCGTTTCGACAAATTCGTTGATACAGAGATCCCCACCGACGCCAGTAACACCGAACTTGGAGCGGTACTAGCCCAAAGGCAGGACGGGGCAAAGCGAGTCATCGCATAGGCGAGTCGGACGCTGGCAAAGGCGGACAGGAAGAGGTTGTGAACTTCGTGCCCGCAGCGGCCGGATGCAGCCGCGAAGGTCAACAGCTGGGAAAGTGGAGACTCGATCAGAAAGAAAGCTGGAATACAAGTGAGCGGAGGATGAGAAAGTGGCACATGAGAACGTGGCACGTCAGTTTCGAACAAGTGTGTGTAGTTTAAAATATAAGTGTTGGGTTTTGTTAAGACAGATCGATATCTCGTCGTCCGTCCTGTTTCTGAAGCATCCAGCGAGCGAAAATTAAGCTGAAGACACCGCCGCGACGGCATCATGAACGAAACCTTGACTCTGCTCAGGATTTCTTAACGGTGGCGGGTGCTGTTTGCGAGTTCGAAGTTTTCGCTAAACGTGCTTACTGAGACTTTGTGTGTGTCCGTGAGGTGCACCTGCTCTGATTTATTAGTTGAACTACCGTACATCAGGAGTTTACCCAGCGACACTGTGAGTACTTTGAAATATATTTATATTTGTGATAAAAAAGTCAGTTGTTCCTATTTAATATGATCTCTTTCGTCTACAGCTGCTTGCACCCGGCTTTGAACAAAGGCTGTTTTTTATGGTGTTTTTGAGTTATAATATGCTTGAAATACTAAATGTGCTCAATAAATTTCCAATAACATTTTTAACTGGATTTTTGTCTACGGTTCACAATCATTTGGGCGTCTAATGGGTTGATGGGCTGAGGGGTTTGGGCTTAAGGGTCTGACAGGTTGAAGGGTTTCTCTAATGGATTGATGGGCTGAGGGGTTTGGGCTTAAGGGTCTGACAGGTTGAAGGGTTTCTCGTGTGGGTATCTCTGATTCACCTTCTTATGCAGTGCAGCAGATGCTACGAGCTATTCTTTAAAAAGAAGCACGGCGAGCGTGTCTCATAACTGGCCACACCCCGTGCAGCTCTGCCCTACCGGAAAGCCAGGTGACATGCATTCAGCACTGGATTTCCCGGGATGGCTTGTAGTATCAGCTGCAGTACATTGGAAGGTAAAACAGAGTAGGTATGTCGCTCTATTAAACTATTTCTATCATTTTCCGGTGTTGCCAGATACTGTTTAATATACCGTTTTACCGACTCCAGTGAAGCTCTACGGATTGGCCAGATACAGTTCAGCTTCCGCTTCGACCTATTACGGTTGGGTTTCCGGACTGGTTATTTCCGGTTCATTTTACGGTTTATAGAAATCCGGTTTGCTTATGGGCCCATATAACGGACTGAAATTCCGGACTCATTCAGGTTTATTTTTGAACCATTGTTTTTGGTACGGCTCAACATAAACCACACTCCAGCTAAACGCTATGGAGCCCTGCGAGCCAGAAACAAATACTAAAAAGTTCGACGCTCATAGAACAGGAACAAGCAAAGAAAACAGCGACGAAAATCCGACACTAACCAACAACGAGAGCAAACCGAGTTGGAACTCGAACGTTACCGCTACACACATGGGATCACCCCCAAAACAGTCGCGACAGAAAGTACCACTGTGTATAAATCGTCCCAACGTTCAGCCGTTTGTACTTCAGACCCAGAGGATGAAGTAGGCAAGTCAAAGAAAACCAGGCTTAGCTTTTCGGTAGGTGCTGAGCCCAGAGCAGTCTGTAGTCTGGAGTTGTCGGCCGAAGAATGACGTCTCGGAGTCCGGCGGTACGGTTAGAAGCTTGATGAGATCGACAAAGCGCACCACGCACCACAGAGCCACACACGCTTCAGCACAAAACTCAAACACTTGCCCGACAGGCAGAGCAGAAGCCGAAAATTAAACGTTCTAAGGCTCACGTGCAGCGACTAACCGCGTCGAGCAGCGACCCGGCCAGCTTCGGGGCTCGACTACATCCTTTGTTCCCGAACCCCTTTTTATAGGCTCGTCTACGGACCCACCTCCTGTTTTCCCGCCTTTCGGGTCAGTCAACTCCCCAGAAAAACAAGCTACGCGGCATCGACCCAAACGGCAAAACCTATTACTTTTCCGACACCCAGACATACGTGTCCACCCACTCCCCCATACTAGTTCAAAAACGTGTATTATCGCCGATGCGTAGACCATGACAACCACTACAGGCAGCAGACTGAGTAAAGTCGCCGCCTCCATAAAGCGTACTTGCCTGCGTAAACATCTTTGTATCCCGGCGGCGCCGTCGCGTGTCAAATCAAAACCATACGCTAGCTACCACACGCACCCCTCCGTCTGCGAGGTCAAAGCCAACAAACAGTGCCCCGGGATAAAACAATATCCTCGTCGCCCGTCAACAAATGCCTTTCCACAAACGAGCAAACCCGTTGGGGACCTAGAAAGGAAACTACGACGAGACGAACTGAGATTAAAAGCGGCACCGCACTTCCCCTTTCTGACCGTACCGACGCTTAAAGTGGTCCAAAAGAAGATCATAAAAATATCTAAAAAAATAAATAAAAGCTTGAATTTGTGACACCAGTTCCAACTTAAAGAATTTTTCACGCGTGGAAATTCAAAAACAAGCACGAATTCCGACACATTGAAGCCAAAGCAGCCGCTTTAATATATAACAATAAAAATCAACCACTGTTCGAGGCGGGGTTTAAGCCGCATGTCCGGAGGCTTCCTGGCTCGTGACGACGACCATTCCACGAAGTGAACAACCCAGGGGTCCAGTGGAGGTGGGAGAATCGGTAACGTAACGAACAGTTTAATTACATGGTTGCGATACAGTCGTCAAATCCGAAAGAACAACGGAGCAGCCTCACGCTCCGCCTTATATAGGGTCCGTTTTCTTCCTCACTCTCCGCCAGGGCAGCAGGTGCGACGTAGCAAACCGCCGCCAAGTGCGTTGCAGCAAAGTCCGCCACATCGTAGCCAGAAGTGCGTCGTAGCCATGGTTCTCCGCAGTTAGGCCATGCCTCTCTCCCCTTCCGGAGCGCACGAACCCACACGCACACACACACGTCCCGTTGACGTCACGGACGTGTTGAGACTCGTTTTGGGCAGGCCCCGACAGGTGGGCGACTGTCCTGAACACGTCGAGACTCGTTTCGGGCAGGCCCCAACAGGCGGGCGATTGTCCCGGACAGATAGTGACTCGTTTTCGCAGCGTTGAAACTCGGAAGAAGGTCGTCGAAGGTTCCATTCTTAATAGCCTTTCCGGGGCAAGGGAAACCTCGAAAGGCCGGTGGTACAATCGCTGGCCTGAAGAGGTGGGCTTGGAGTAGGCCTTGAGGACACGCTGCAAGCAGTACATACTCCCAAACCTCTTACAACGGAGGCATTAGCGGAAAAGTCCCCACAACACCACGCCACACCGCAGTCAAACGCTCGGAATTCACCAAAGACCCGCCAGACTGGATTACGGATTACCAAAATTTGCAAAAACAATGCGATTTAAAACCTGTGGGTTTTGAGGCCAACGACGCGGAAAAAGAACTCGTGCTCGCGCCCGGCAAGCAACGTGCGCGCGAGCCACGCTCCAGGCTCGGGGCTCGGCAGTCAGGTGGTCCACAGCAAGCGTGAAGTAAAGGTGTGTTTTCTAAGTTTTGGCTCGTTGGTCCTTCTTTCGGGTGAGCAGTAGCACCGAACCCTACATTATTTGGCGCCCAACGTGGGGCCATAACTGAATTTCCTTCCCCCCATGATGCAAAGAGTTTGCAGCGATTTCTGGGAATGGTTGGATTTTACCGCCAGTTTATTCCTCACTGTGCAGGGATAACGCGGCCTCTGAACGAACTGCTGCGCAAGGGCGTCACGTGGCGTTGGATGGAGGCACAGCAAAATGCTCTCCTTCAACTGTCCAAAGCTATTGCTGAAACCGCATCCTTGAAGCTCCCAGACCTCAACCGCCCGTTTGTACTGCAAACCGATGCGAGCGGCTACGGTTTAGGTGCTGTGCTGCTTCAAGATTTTGATGGTATCTTACGACCCGTAGCATTTGCTAGCCATACGTTAACAGCAGCTCAACGAAAATACAATGTTTGCGAGCTTGAGTACTTAGCTATCATATTCGCCCTGCAGAAATTCAACATGTATCTTGATGGCGCGCGCTTTGTGATCCAGTCAGATAATGCCGCCTTGTCCTGGCTTCAGCGGCTGGAAAATCCGGCAGGACGGTTAGCACGCTGGGCACTGACGCTTCAAAAATATGATTACACAATTGTGCACAAGCCAGGTTCACAAAACAAAGTCGCGGACGCTTTGTCGCGCGCTCCGCTCGGCGAAGAGCACGTGCACGAGAATGCCAATGTTGTGGCTGCGATAGATGCTGGCTCGCGCTGGGGTACTTTGATTAGCCTAAATGAGCTTCGCGCAGCACATCAGAACGATGGACTTTGTCGCAGGGTCTCTGAATGGTTATCTTCACGTGACCGACGTGGCAACAGAGACGCTGACATGGGTTTCGACTCGTACTTGCTGGCCGAAGACGGTCTGCTCCTCCGGTATATACATCAGATCGACGACGAGGAGGATGGCTCTACGGACACGCCATTTCGAGCCGTGATACCTCGCCGACTTCGCACGTCCTTCATTAGATACTACCATGACTCTGCTTTAGCTGGTCACAGCAGTGGCTGCAAGACTTTTGAAAAGTTAAGCCGTACTGCAACTTGGCCAGGAATTTGTCAGGACGTGCTGAGGTACGCACGTTCATGCCCGGTTTGTCAAAAAGCCAAACCGCGCGGTGGTCAGCCCCATGGTCTCATGCAGCCAGTCGGTCGTGAGTCAATCCCCATGGGAATGCGTTGCTGTCGATGTCATGGGCCCTTTCCCACGCAGTCCGCGTGGCAACCAGTACCTGTTGGTTGTCACGGATCACTTTAGCAAGTGGGTCGAGGTATTTGCATTGCGATCACTGACGTCCAAGAAAATCTGGTCTTGTCTGATGGAGACGTTCACACGCTTCGGATTTCCGGCGAAATTGATTAGCGACAACGCTACATATTTTGCCAGCAAAGTGTTCTGAGACTCATGTGCCGCATTGGGCATTCAACACAGGGGACGTCTCCTTATCACCCACAATCTAACATCACAAAGCGGGTGAACCGGAACTTAAAATCAATGTTAATAGCTCACACCGAACGTCACCATGACTGGGACGCAAAGCTACCAGAACTCGCGTTCGCAACGCGCACAACAGTTAACCGGTCGACTGGTTTTACGCCAGCTTCCCTTAATTTCGGAAAGGAGCTGACTTTCCCACTAGAAAACACTTGCACGACCAACAACTCTGGCGCTGCTCGCTCATACGGTCAGTTTGCAGGAAGCCTACGACGCAGACTCAGGGACATCGTTCGTGATGCCCGGGAGAGCTTGGACGCCGCACGGCTTCAGCAGGCTGGGCAGTACAATCGTGGCCACCGGGACGTGCAATTCGAAGTTGGAGACCTTGTACTCCGACGGACACACCCACTTAGTGACGCCTCCAGAGGTTTCACACCTTCTCTGGCGAACCGGCGGGATGGTCCGTATCGAGTGCGAGACAAGGCCTCACGCCTTACGTACACGCTTGTTCATTGTGAGTCTGATCGACTCGCCAGACCTGTTCATGTCACCAACCTCAAACGGTATTATGAATCGGATGACGAACTTCTCTCGCAGGTGGAGAGTGATGCCGATCCGGGTTATACTTAATTCTGCGAGGACTCTTTTTGATGTTGGTGACGAAGACGAAGACGAAGACTTAGAAGATGCGCGTTGCAATAGGCTTTGGCGAGAACTATTTTCCGCACCATACAAATTGTGCGCGTAGTTCTGTGCGATATACACCGATAGTGTGCTCGCAAATTTATCTAGTCTATTGCCGCGCCCAACGTACCGACGCTTTCTTCTAGAAGCCTTTCCCGGAGACAACTGTTGATTCTTTTTTTTTCGTTCTTTTTGAACCTTCGACATGTCCCACTGGCACCCCAACCGTTGCCGAAGGTTCTCTCAACCTCCTCGATGAGCCACGTGGTTTCGGGGACTACGGCAACGCAGTGGGCAGCCGAGGACCCTCTACCGGCCCTAGCTACGCCGCCAGATCAGCAGCCCGGCTGCGGCTACAACGACGGCTACGGGGCGCAGACCAACGAAGACCAGGACCGCAACGAAGGTCCACCTAAGCGTTACGTTGCCAGCCACGGCCCCGGGAGTACCCACTCGTCCTCAAGCGGCGGGTCCAAACCAAGGGTCTCTGCTGATTGTGTACGGCCTCAACTCTAACAAGAAGAACGCCGAGAAGCTCTTCAACCTGCTCTGCCTGTACGGCAAGGTCGTCAATTTCACTGAAGAACAAGAACGGCTGTGTCATGGTGCAGATGGAGGACCACCTGGCCAAGCAGAGAGCAGTGTGTGGTGTTAGCGAGCGGCGCTATCTGAAAGACAGCGCCGATAGTGTATCAGGTCACATGATGACGCGTGACTGGCCCGGGAGGCTGTATGTATGGGGGGCGTGGAATAAACGGGAGCTTTTTCCCGGTTGGGCTCGGCTGGCTGCGTGTGACTCTTTCCGCTGTCGAGGGTTCGCTCCGGGGGCCCGACGCGACATGGTGTCACAAGTGGTTGCTGACGTTCTTCCACGAACCATATAATTCACCACGGCTAAAAGATGGCAACCGACGAGCGAAAGCCACCTTTGTTGGGCATGTTCGCCGTCCAGCAGCCGCCGAACTTCAATTGCGACAAAACGGCGGAATGGGCAGCCTGGTCGCAAGAATTTGACGACTACCGCTTTGCCTCCGGCCTGAACGAGCGCAGCGAGGAGGCACAAGTAAGGACCTTACTTTACACGATGGGGAGGCAAGCGAGGGCTATTTTCCAAACCTTCGGGTTGTCAGAAGACGACGCGAAGAAGTACGAGGTCGTCAAGGGCAGTTTCGACAGACACTTCGTAACAGCCCGCAACATCGTGTACGAGAGCGCATGCTTTCACCGCCGGAGCCAGAAGCCCGGCGAATAGGTTGACCAGTTTGTCACCTCGCTGCACACGCTCGCAGACAGGTGCGAGTTCCAAGACTTCAAAGAGAGAATGATTCGCGACCGCTACGTTGTTCGACTTCGGGACGCGAAACTCTCCGAAACGCTTCAAATGGATGCTGACCTCACGCTGGCAAGTGCGCTCGCCAAAGCGCGCCTCAAGGAGACCGTCCACCAGCAACAGCAGCAGCTTCGACCGGGTGGGGACAACGTGGTCCTCGCGGGAACGGAAACCGAAGTGGACGCTATCGAAAACAAGCCCAGCTCGACGCAGGGTCGACGCAAGCGGCATGACTCAGCTCTCCTTGGCAGTTCTACTCGGGGCGGCAACGACCAGCGGTGCTCTTTCTGCGGTCGAGGGTCGCATGCAAGAGCCGAGTGCCCGGCCAAGTCTGCGAAGTGCCACCACTGCAACCTAAAGGGACATTTCAGCGCGGTCTGCCGCAAGAAAAGCGCAGCTCCCACAAGGTACGACTTTCTTCGCTTCAAATGGACAAAAGGGGGTATTTTCTTGGGTCCGTGGACACTGACGCAGCGAACGCCAGGTTCGTTCAGGTATCTATTAACGGCACACCTGTTCTCGCGAAGGTAGACACGGGCGCTGAGGTGTCGGTGGTGCCGTCCACATTTCCGGGTACCCCCTCTAAACGAGACAGAACCGATGCCGTCCTAACGGGTCCCAGCAATAAACCTTTAAAGTTCCTAGGAACGTTCTCCGCTAACATCATCTGGAAACAGAAGACGATAAGACAGACCGTGTATGTCGTCGCGTCATTGCGCTCAGTACTGTTAGGACTGCGAGCGGTGGAGGAACTGGGTGTAGTTAAGTTCGTGAATGGAGTGCGCTCCAGCGAAGCGTACGACACTCTCTACCCTCAGCTATTTCGCGGGCTAGGTACGTTCACCGGGGAATGCACCATACGCCTTAAGCCAGACTCCGCCCCCCATGCGGTCCACGTGGCACGTCGAGTCCCCATTCCAATGAGGGACGCAGTTAAGCGTGAACTGCACAACATGGAGAGCCAGGGGGTAATACGAAAGGTGGAGGGACCTACCGAGTGGTGCGCAGGTATGGTCCCAGTTCTGAAGCCATCGGGTGACGTTCAGATCTGTATTGATTTAACTCAGCTGAACCGAAGTGTTCTCAGGGAACGCTACGTATTACCTACTGTAGATGACACGCTAGGTCTGTTGAGTGGCGCTACAGTATTTTCGAAATTAGACGCGAACTCAGGGTTCTACCAGATTAAAGTCTCAAAAGAATGTCAAATTTTAACGACGTTCATAACTCCCTACGGAAGATACTGCTTCGAATGACTTCCGTTCGGGATTACCTCGGCACCCGAGTATTTTCAGAAAAAAAAGTCTGAAATCCTGGCAGGGGCACAGGGCGTCGTGAATTTAATGGACGACATCCTAGTCTACGGTTCCACAAAAGCCGAGCACGACGAACGTCTTCACCGGACGTTGCAAGCGCTTGCGAAGGCGGGCGTGACCCTTAACAAGGCCAAATGCTGTTTTTGCGTGTCGGAAATTTCGTTTTTGGGTTGTCTCGTCAGCAAGGAGGGAATAAAACCAGATCCCAAAAAGTTCGAGGCTATCAAAAACCTAGAAACGCCACATAATGCAGCAGACGTGCGTAGGTTTCTCGGCATGGCGAATCATCTAACACGGTTTCTCCTTAACCTGTCGGAAAAGAGTGCCCCGTTACGGCAGCTACTGCAGAAGGGTCGTGAGTGGAACTGGGGCCCACCCCAGGAGAACGCATTGGCCAGTATAAAAGAAATGATCTGTTCAAATCGCTGCATGACTAAATACGACCCTCGGTACCCTACAGTACTCTCCGCAGACGCCTCTGCATTCGGTCTCGGCGCAGTCTTGCTCCAAGAGCAGGACAACAAAGAACGCCGTCCTGTAGCGTTCGCCTCGAGGTCCCTAACACAGGCAGAAACCCGTTATGCACAGATTGAAAAGGAGGCCCTCGCCTTGACCTGGGCAGCGGAGAGGTTCGAGGGGTACCTAAGGGGACTCAAGGTGCAGTTTGAAACAGACCACAAGCCGTTAGTGACACTGCTGGGAAGGGCACCTTTGGACTTGCTTCCTCCGCGTGTTCAACGGTTTAGAATGCGATTAATGCGCTTCAGTTTTAGCGTTGTATATGTGCCGGGAAAAAGCTTCATCACTGCGGATGCCTTATTGAGAGCACCCATTCGACAGCAGCAAACAGACCCGACGATGCTGTCCGTATCAGAGGTCACAAAGTTTGTGGAAGGATGCATCGTCAATGTGTCCGAGGCTAGTCACTACGAGAAAGTAAAGAAAGGACAGGCGGTGGATGACGTCTGTAAAACCTTGGTTCGCTTTTGTCGGAAACGGTGGCCTCGGTATCAGTCGTTGCCTGTGTTCTTGCAGCCGTACTGGCAGGCAAGAGCAACGATTACGGTGTGTGGCGGGGTGTTGATGAAAGACTCCCGCCTTATCATACCCCAAAGCCAAAGGGCCGAGGTGCTGCGTCATCTGCATGACGGCCATCAGGGAATCGTTAAATGTCGGTCGAGGGCGCGTGAGTCTGTGTGGTGGCCGGGGTTAAGTTCACAGTTATCTGACTTGGTGAAAAGCTGCAGAGTATGTGCTATGTCACGCGAACAGCCAGCGGAACCTATGATTCTGTCAGAAACGCCAAAGTTGCCATGGCAAAAAGTCGGTATTGATCTGTGCCAGATCGATGGAGCGGACTACTTGGTTGTCGTTGATTATTTGTCGCGATACCCAGAACTTGCACGTCTCACGGGGATGACCAGTGTCAAGGTCATCAACCACTTAAAAAGTATTTTCGCACGGCGGCATGGCATTCCAGAATGTGTCTTTTCGGACAATGGGACTCAATTTGTGTCTGCGGAATTCAAGTGTTTTTCACGCGACTACGGGTTCCAGCATGTCAAGTCAAGCCCGAGGCACCCGCAGGCTAACGTGGAAGTGGAACGAATGGTCAAAACAATTAAGAACCTAATAAAGAAGTCGAGTGACCCCTACCTCGCTCTGTTAGGTTACAGGGATACCCCGGGACCCCTAGGCGAAAGTCCGGCCGAGCTATTGATATGCCGTCGACTGAGGACCACGGTCCCTCTGCATCCCAGGAAGCTGGAGCCCAAGGTGGTAAACCATAGTATTGTTTGCCAAAAGGACCACGCCGAGAGAGATAAGCAAAAACGGAACTTTGATCGCCGTCATGCGGCTAGAGGACTCCCCAAACTGCGGTCAGGTGACCAAGTGTGGGTGAAAGACTGCGAAGCAGCAGCTGTAGTCCTACGACCTGCCGGTCGGCCAAGATCTTATGTGGTCAGAATGAACTCAGGAAAGGAGTTGGAAAGAAACCGAAGGTTTCTTGTGCGCCTCAAACCAGATGGGGACGGAAAGGGAAGTTACGACTTTCCTGAGGCGCTGTACTCGCCTACCACCAGTTCCTTTAGGGTGCAAGAAGAGCAGCAGCCTTGCAGTTCTGAGGATGAATGTGAAGATGTAAATATCCCGTTGCCTGCCGGCTCGCCTCCTGCTCACGTGACACGCTCGGGACGCGAGGTGCGGAAGCCGCAACGCTATGGTATTACGGTTTGACGATTGGTTTATATTTTTGAGCGTTTCTGTTTATCTTGTAACTCTCCTGGGGGAAAAAAAAGAAAAAAAAGGGAGATGTAGTGTTAACGAGCGGCGCTATCTGAAAGACAGCGCCGATAGTGTATCAGGTCACATGATGACGCGTGACTGGCCCGGGAGGCTGTATGTATGGGGGGCGTGGAATAAACGAGAATTTTTTCCCGGTTGGGCTCGGCTGGCTGCGTGTGACTCTTTCCGCTGTCGAGGGCTCGCTCCGGGGGCCCGACGCGACACAGTGCGTCACCAAAACAACGCACAGTTCTCCAACATCAAGAGGCAGCACGGGTACTAAAGCCAGGCGCTCCTGAATGACGCGCAGCTGCCCTTCCAGCTTCCTGACGGCACGTTGTCTTTCAAGAACTTCATTGGCAACTGCAACAACCGCATCACCAATCCGGAGGCGGCCTCCACGAACCTCATCCAGCCGCCTGCATCGTCACAACCCCCTCCTCCTCTACCACCAACAACCAGAGAGGACAGCCACGGAGCCAGAGGACAGAGAAGGGGGGGGGGGGGGGAGTTTGTGGGTTTTGAGGCCAACGGCGCGGAAAAAGAACTCGTGCTCGGCGCCCGGCAAGCAACGTGCGCGCGAGCCACGCTCCAGGCTAAGGGCTCGGCAGTCAGTTGGTCCACCGCAAGCGTGAAGTAAAGATGTGTTTTCTGAGTTTTGCCTCGTTGGTCCTTCTTTCGGGTGAGCAGTAGCACCGAACCCTACAAACCTTAGGACAATTTCGGGTATTGAGACCCCCTGTCACCAAAAAACTTATTTTTCTAACGAGGTCACTATGAACGAAATACAAAAGACAAAACTTCTTCGCAATTTGTGAGGTCATTTTGGGGTTTTAACGAAGTGCCCCCACTTTGATCCTCATTCCCGTGGATGACGAAGACCTCTGAGATCATACCTACTGATTTTCGTGATGTCAGAAAAATCTGCTCAACCCATCGGCATTGCCGTTAAATTTGCCTTTGCTTTTTCTTACGCTGAAGTCGTAGTGATTGATTTTCACGTGATTTCTAGACGTGAAAACGCGGTCCTTATAGCGTCGATAAAACAATCCGCCTTTTTCCTGCCCCGTCACATTGGTCCTAGCAATCTCCAGAGCTGTACCGCGAAACCCTGACACACTAGGGTCGTTCTTCTGCTCGACTGTCAAAGACACTCTGTCTACTCGCAGCAGAGGACCAAAGTTACGCGACGCCGGAGCTACGAGAGTTCTTTCACTGATCGCGTCTTCCTTTGCCTTTTTCGCCGGCGCGTTGGGACGGCCTACGCTTTTTAGTGCTACGTGGTCAGGCTGTTCTACAACCTGGTCCCTCTCATCCCGGTTTTCTGCCTCCAACGCTGGGAGTGCTTGCTCTCCGTCAGCTGCCTCTGGCTCTGGATCACTCGTGAACAAAGGGGCGACCTGACGCGATTTGGACCTCGTACACGACTGAACTAGTCCTTCTCCCAGTTGTTGACTCCTTTCGCGCAGCAGGAAATCTGACCGGTTAGAAAACAAATAAGGATACTCCAGCGGAACTGTTTGCGAGACAGCCGCCTTGGTTACTAGCTCTCCGAACGGGCCAGTTATCCTTACTGTCGCCATAGGCAGACAGACACTGTGCTTTTCGAGCAGCTGCTTGATCCAAACTACCTTTACAGTAAAATCGGATGTCGTTACATACGACGGATGAACAACGTCCATCTTCGCTGCACTGTCCCGAAGCACCCTGCACGGCTTTCTGTTTACCTGGAGCTCGTGAAGATAGGGACGAAGAAGCTTCAGGTCCATGTCACTACCGTTCACGTACGAGAACACAACCCGCAGTTTCTTACATCTGGCCGCTGTGTGTCCCGGCTCCTGACAGTTGTAGCACAGGAACGGTTTCCTTACCTCGAACTGCCCTGTTGGGCTTTTCCGCGCCTCGTCTCCGTTCGAGTGTTCTGCGCTCTTTTCTGGGACCTTTTGTCCTGCTTCGGGCTTCTCAGGCCCGTTTTCTCGCGAGCCGTTTCCCTGTCGGAAGGTCTTGCGCTGATCGCTCCGGCCGGGTTCGCTTTCCTCTCCGCTCAGCTTTCTACGCGTTGCGTACTCTTCGGCTAGCTCAGCGGCCCTTTCGACAGAGTCGACTCCCACCCTGTCCTGCACCCAGAGCTTGACCGACTGCGGAATGCTACGAAAGAACTGTTCGAGGCACACACACGCGACTACTTTGTCTCGGCGTTCGTACAATTCCTCGCTCTTCAACCATTCTATCAAATTGGTTTTAAGCCCGTACGCGAATTCCGAGTAGCCCTCGCTGCTCTTTTTGGATGCGTTTCTAAACCTTTGACGGAACGCCTCGGCAGAAAAGCGGTACTGCTTCAAAAGGCTTGACTTCACCTTGTCGTAGTCGTCCGCGTCTCCAGCACTAAGGCGCGCGACAACCTCCGCAGCCTCACAGGGCAACAAAGTCAAAAGCCGTTGCGGCCACGTTTCTGGGGCGAAGCTCAACTTCTCACATGTCCTCTCAAAGTTAACTAAGAACCTAGGCCCACGTCTTCCCCAACTTTAAATGGCTGCAGGAGCTTCTTCATTTGATACGACTCGGTCTCACTTGCTCGTACCGGAGCCCCAACTCTACTGTTCTGCGAGTTTAATCGCTGTTGTTCAATTTCGAGCTCTAGCCTTTTCAGCGCTCGCTCCTCTGTCGCTGCCTGCGCTCGTTCCTCTCTCGCTGCAGCCTGCTCTCATTCTCGTTCCCCTCTCGCTGCAGCCTGCTCTCGTTCTCTTTCCTCTCTCACTGCAGCCTGCGCTCGTTCCTCTCTCACTGCAGCCTGCGCTCGTTCCTCTCTCGCAGCAGCCTGCTCCAGCTCTCGTTCCTCTCTCGCTGCAGCCTGCGCTCGTTCCTCTCTCGCTGCATCCTGCTCTCGTTCTCGTTCCTCTCTCGCTGCAGCATGCTCTCGTTCTCATTCCTCTCTCGCTGCAGCTTCGCTCTTAGCGTTCTGAAGCAGTTCCCACGCAATTTTAATTTCCTCTGCTTTCGCGCTCTCTGAAATCGCTTACTGATCTCAGATTTCTTCATCTTTTGCTCCACCTCCACACCCAATTCTCCACATAAACAGAGTAAATCTGTTCTCAATAACCTCATTAGATCCATGATCGCTGCTCTTTAGCGTTGGGTTTGTTCAAAAACTTGTCGCAAGGTTGTATCAAAACCTAGCGCACAAGTCAAAACCTAAGGATTCCCAGCAGTTCAAAATGAATTACTCATAATCAGAAGCCTGGCGAATCTCACAGCAAAGTCCAAACGCTCACCCACAGATGTAGCACGATGTCGCATGGTCCGATCCCAACCGCTGCCAACCAGTTGTTCGAGGCGGGGTTTAAGCCGCACGTCCGGAGGCTTCCTGGCTCGTGACGACGACCATTCCCCGAAGTGAAGAACCCAGGGGTCCAGTGGAGGTGGGAGAATTGGTAACGTAACGAACGGTTTAATTACATGGTTGCGATACAGTCGTCAAATCCGAGAGAACAACGAAGCAGCCTCACGCTCCGCCTTATATAGGGTCCGTTTTCTCCATCACTCTCCGCCAGGGCAGCAGGTGCGACGTAGCAAACCACCGCCAAGTGCGTTGCAGCAAAGTCCGCCGCATCGTAGCCAGAAGTGCGTCGTAGCCATGGTTCTCCGCAGTTAGGCCATGCCTCTCTCCCCTTCCGGAGCGCACGACCCCACACGCACACACACACGTCCCGTTGACGCCACGGACGCGTTGAGACTCGTTTTGGGCAGGCCCTAACAGGTGGGCGACGGTCCTGAACACGTCGGGACTCGTTTCGGGCAGGCTCCAACAGGCGGGCGATAGTCCCGGACAGATCGTGACTCGTTTCCGCAGCGTTGAAACTCGGAAGAAGGTCGCCGAAGGTTCCATTCTTAACATCACATACGTCTCCAGGTGGTAAAGAGCACACATACAGACGAACGAGAAAGAGTGTTTCGATGCACCTGAAGACAAAACCCTACGAAGAGAAAGTAACAATAATAAAAAAATACAAAATATACTCTTAAAGCCGACCTAAATAATTGGCTCCAACGTTTTCCCTGAACTTTATTTATTAAACTTGCTGTTTCATGACGCCTCGTACTGCAAATGCTAGCGGATACTGCTTCGTTCGCACCGGCAGATCAGTAGAGGTTTTAGCTCATATCTGAGGAGATCGGTCCTTCTCGGAAACTCCAAGAAGATGTTGTGGCACCTCTCTACTACCGCCTCAGCGTCCGTCCTCTGTTGAGCGCTTAGGCCCGTCCCAAACACGACGTCTTTCGAGCTCTCGCTGGCTTCCATTCGCAGCAAAGAGAAATCCCATTCGCGTTCCTCCTCTTCGTAAGTTACTATGTTGCAGGCATTGGTCGCCCCTCCGACTGTCCCTCTTTGTACTTTGTCAGCAGGTTGCCGTGAAACAACTTTGTCGAGCGCCCAAGCTCTACCTCCTTCATAACGAACTCGCAATGATGTCTCTTCTTGACAGTCATTGTCTTCGCCCTCGCTCAGGAAACAGCTCCGGAGGCCTTCGTCCTTACGTTGTTCTGCCCACAGAACTTCGGGAGTAACGGTTTCATTCTGGATTTCCGGGACCTTTAGTGGCTTAGATACAGCCATCTGGCTGCTCTTCTTTTAAAGCCTGGGTTCCACGGTGGCGCTCATGGTAGACTTAACTTTATTTTCCCTGTCAGCTTCGGTGGTGACCCCGTCATCAGTTGCTCCTACATCCCACTCGGGATCGGGCTCTCCTGCTGCCAGAGCCCCAGGAATGTTGCCCAGAATTATGTCATATAATGAACTCTCCGTGCAGAGTGCTGTAACCTCGCCACTGAAGAAGAGAGTGAGCATCGACAGCCTGGTTTACGGAAGTACCCTGACCATGCCATCCACCAGGTAAACCGCTTAAGATGTTCCCGTGAGGTCCTCATCTTCGATAAGGGTCCTGCGAACGACAACGATGCAGCAACACCCGGTGTCGCGGAGGATCGTGTCTACCCGCTTTCCCACTTTTCCAGTTCATACTGGTACTCCATCCGTCAAGCGCTTTGTTTCGGCCGCAATGATCAAATTCACGTTCGGGAATCGCTCACCATCAATTTCACGTACCCGTTCTGAATGAGCCCGTCGGTCATCTGGTCGTTCTCAGCAGTCCCGCAGCAGGAAGCTTGAGATCGCCCCCGGGGTCCTTCTTGGGAACCCCCTGACCAGGAATTTGCGGTGTGGCCGTCCGACCACATCTCCAGCAGGAGGGAGCCTTCGGGCCCTTCTCCCGGCAGTGAGCGGCCCGGTATGCCATGCGGATGCAGAGAAAGCCTCTCAAGAGCGGCCGTCCTTTTCCCGCAGGTGTCTTGTTGACGTCTCGTGGAGCATTAGGGTTCAGTATTTTTCCGCATTGAATCCATGAGAATGGGCCTCTTATAGTGCCTTGAACGATGTATGCAAGTGACGTTTTGCAATAGTGTCTGCTTATTTTCTTTAGTTTCATATAGCTCATTGCCGACTGTTCAATCTCTTTTTTTTTGTGTTCTCAGTGTATTTTCTTTTTTCCGTGCACGCTGCTTGTAGCTGCTGAAGTTATGGGGGCTTAGGACTAGTCAAGCTGTATCAACAGCTTTTTTCCAAAGCCCCCACCAACACTGTACCTTTTTGTTGGAAAATAAACCTATTGTTATTATTATTATGCTTCGAAAACCGATCGGCCGAGTCGGCCATGTCGTCCTGAGCCTTAGATCCTCTCTCCTTGATAAAGATGGCGAGCTTCAGCGAGCACCCCTTTATGAATTGTTCGGTGAGCACTAGGTTCCGGAGACTGTTGTACTCCTTGATTGTCTCGGCGAGTTCAATGCAACGGTCAAATAGGCTCGCCAGGCGTGCTGCAAACTGTGCTCCCGTTTCGTCGCTTTCCTGTTTGGCGTTACAAAACTTTTCGCAAAACCCCTCTGCGGTCAGACAGAACCATCTCATCAATGCCTTCTTCACGCCCTCGTAGTCAACAGACTCCTTCGGTGTGAGTCGAGAAATTACCGACAGTGCTTCGCCCTTCAAACACAATGCGAGCAACGTAGCCCATTGGTCGCTAGACCAGAGTTGTTCCAGGGCCAAGCGCTCGAACCGAAGGAGATACACGTCTAAGTCGTCCTTCTTCTCATCAAAGGCCGCCATACAGCGTTGAGGACTCGTTGGGATGGTGCCGTGAGTCGCCAAAGCCCCATTTGTAGGGCTCGCATTTTCGACTCCTTTAAGCCAAATCTTCAACTCAATCATTTCCTTTGCCTTGACTTGCCGCTCGTCCTCCCGATTAACTCATCTATCACCCAGTTTTGCGATTCCAACCCATCGTAGCCCAGCTCCCTCCCAAGCACGGTTAATTCCACTCGCGACATGGTAGCAAAATAACTCGCACACTCAAAGCAAGAAACAAACGATTACCCAAATTGCCCGCCCTTGTTCTCCCTCGCGGCCCTCCTCCGCAGTCGGGTTGTCTCCCTAAGAATACACCACGCCCCCGGTCCTGTCGCTGACACCAGTAAGTCACGGGTTGGGGGGGCCTATTGGAAAGACCAGTTCAAATTGGTACCAGTTTCAAACTTGGTTATTGCTCCAGTTTGACCAGTTTCATAATGGTTGAACTGGTCACACTGGTTGACTGGTCATGGCGGTTGAACTGGTCATACTGGTTGGCTGGTCATGATGGTTGAACTGGTCTTGGTGGTTGAACTGGTCACACTGGTTCGACAAAACCTATTTTCCTTTGTTCACGCCACCACTGCGCTTCGCAAATCTTAATTATAAACAAATGTACACAGAATATGCCTACTACAAGCCTCAGTTGAACATGCATTGAGCGCATACACATACACGGCACATAAAAACTTGAATAACACAGCACACTAACGTGATCACTACTACTGAGCTCTGCCTTTCGGTCGTTTATACTGGTCGTTTTGAACGTACGGAATTTCTCGGTGACCGCCTAAGCAATAAAAAATATTCCCAGCATGTTGATTTTTCTCCAGCAATGTCATACCTCTGAGAGTATTTTAAACGGCACAGGGGATTAATTTCTTAGTAAAAAGTAAACGCTCCATCATGCCGTAATTATTTGAAAGCAAATAAATGAAAGTGAGAATGTCAATTAATAAATTAAGAAAGAGGGGTCAAACTGGTCAACAGTTTGGTCAATCTGGTTACCAGTTCGACCAGTTCAGCCAGTCTGGTGACCAGTTCGGCGTCTGGTGACCAGTTCGGCCAATGTGCTGACCAGTTCGGCCAATCTGGTGACCAGTTAGAAGGCAATCTGGTTACCAGTTAGATGAATATAGTTACTAGTTAGACCAGTCTGGCTACCAGTTGCACCAGTTTGATTTCCCGTTAGACCAGTATGACCAGTCCAAATACCAGTTTGACCAGTCCAAATACCACTCTGACCAGTTAGATTTTCAAACTGGTGTTTCCAATAGAGGGGTCAAATTAATAATAATAAAGCAATGATCCAATTTGAGGATAAACGAGAAATTACACGAAAAGAACAAAAGAGCTAAGTTCGACCGGTGACTAGTGCTCGGTTCACACCAGATGTATAATCAGTAGAGAAAGCTTCCCTATTGAAAAAAACGATTTGAAAACAGTTTGGATAAAAACTGGCCAAACCCGAAATGAACTGGTTGTAGTGGAATTGTACCGGGCAAATTGAAAATCAAACTGTCAAAACTGGCCGAACTTGGAAAGTGAACTGGCCAAACTGGCAGCTGAATTGGCTAAATTGTCAATTGTACAGTTCAAACTGGTAGTTAACCAGGCAAAACTGGCAACTTGAACTGGCAACACTGGTGTCTTAATATTCAAAGTGGCTGCCAAACAGTTTGGACTGGCAGCCGAACTGTTTAAACTGGCAGTCAAACAGTTACAACTGGCTATGAAACTGGTCTCACTGTATCGAAACAAGTCATACGCAGGGAATCAAAGAAACTGCTCGTTGAACTGGTCGAGCCCAGTTTAAATAATTAACCATTGGAATCGATCCAATCGGCCATTTTCATTTGGATCAAGTTGGTTTCAATGTTTCTAATTTTAACTCCCATGCGGTAGAACCGCATCAATGACTTTCTTTTTCTACATGAGCGAATTGGGCTTTTACACTCCACACAACTCACAATAAAAAATAAATTTGGCAAAACAAGTTTTTATTACTTCTATAGGCAAATATGTGTTTCTAGAATGAACCTTGCCACAGTCGAGAAAATGTCTGGCCTTTACAGAACAATATATCTATGCAGATGTCGCATAACAGACTAGTAAACCAAATGAAAGCTTTATTTTGACGCATGTTCAGTTGTACCTAGCTTGCACCAATAGTTGGTGACAAGTCAAGAATTTTGTGATGCAATCGCCTCTTAGAAGTTCATTTCCCTCTGCCGGCCAATCGTTCCCACTTGGACTTTATAACTTTCCCACTTTTTACCGCGGCCTTTATCCACCCTGACTTGCACCGAGAAGCCGCTTCTAGCGCAAGTGCCCGAGGCAGGGAGCCTCCCACGAGATGTTGGAAAAGCGCGGGAAAATGTGGCAGTGCGCCTGTGAATGCCCGTTCACACAGTTGCGTTTGGAGCGACCACTACGCTTACGAACGAATGCAACCGGTTGGAACGACGAGTTACCATAGCAACGAAGCGCAAACGGTCGTTTCGTTCGTGTTCGTTCGCAATGCAAGGAGTTGAGCCGGGCTGAACTTTTTTGTTACGTTCGGGAACGACGGGAGCGACAGACCAATCACAGGTCGAGGAGAGCTCGGTCGTGCGCGTTCCATGCCGGTCGTGCCGGGCTCCTTCAGTATAAAAACATGCAACCGGTGGTGGTCGTCGACGTGGCCGGCGAGGTGGAAGCTCATCATTCCGCGTAAAAGCGCTATCCTTGACTGTGAATTTTCTTCGTGTGTCGTCATGATAAGCCAGCACGTACTACAAGGGAAGATCCACCTACGCATGCGGCGATCTCGTGGCGGCACTTTCAAGACAGCAGAAACGACCGTGCCGTCGTGTTTGTTTACTACGGCTACAGTGGTGCTTTCTTAGCATTTGTGTCCTCGAACATCACCCGGATTTCTTTTTTGGCGCATTCCAAGCGTGTGCTCAATTTCAAGGTATTACTGGTGCGTACCGTATTAAGGATGCGAATTTTCGCGCGTTTTCATCACCCGAGAAAGGTGATTAGTGTTAGCAATCCTGAACGCTCGCAACGTCTATCTGATCACGAAATTATATTTCTACGTTGCTATATCGCTGCTAAGATTACATCGTCTTTTATAATCGTAGAAAAGGCGTGTGGCGAGATTTGTACTGTTGGCAAAGTCGTGATCGTGCAAGAAGGCGTACTGCATCCTTTTTTCTTTTTTTAATGCACTACCCTGCAAGCGTTTCCTGAAAAAAAGTTTGCAGTCATAGAAGGCGGTGTGTCTATCTTCTGTTACGCAAGTGAGAGGCAGCGCGCCCCCAACAGCTGACGGCGGCAGAGAGGCGGTCGCCGTGCTGCCGACGCACTGCGCTTGTTGCAGTGGCCGCAGGAGAGTACGCGAGGCGCAGAGCGGTCTTTCCGGTCACAACGGACCCGGTCGTGGATAACGGGTTCGTTTCAGATGTTTGAACCAGCCTTTACACAGCTATTGTAGGCGCACAGCAGATCTTCGTGACTGTACGCCGTAGCCGAAACCTCCGGCTGCTCCGGTGAGGACGGTGGACATCGCGTCGAGCAGGAAACCGTCCGCCATGTTTGTAAGCGTAGCTGGGTTGCTTACTATTGGCTAGGAGCAAGAGCTGAAGCTCGTTTCTCATTGGCTGTTGATTCGTTTGGTTGCATGCGGTTCCATGTGTGTGTACACGTCGCGTACAGTTGTAGTTGAAGTCGCAGCAGTTACGTTCGTCCGTAAGCATAGTGGTCGCTCATAACGCAAATGTGTGAACGGGCCTTGAGTCATGCTCCTGGAATGCGCCAGTGCCCTGGGACCCGAGATCATGAAGTGTCCCCCGCGCAGCGCGGATGCCTTGAAAGGGGAGAAATTCACACGTGCCAGAACAGGGAGCGCGCGGGCCAATCAGCGCGGCCCTCGCACCCGCTCGAAGCGCCAGTTTTGATTGATTGATTTGAGTTTTATGGCGCGAGAGCTACCAGGGCCAAACTGCGCCAAGTGCATAAACTATTGCAGAAACAAGGGTTGAAGAAACAGAGCTATAGTAGCTGATGATCTAATAAGACTATGAACATGAGTCGTGTATCACATAAACATGAGTTCTGGGTATAAAAAATTACTATGTCTATGAATTTTAAGATTACACTGACCATAATCTACAACATTTTAAAATATCTACAATGGGAGTGATATATTTTATGAATAAAAGTTACAACCGGTGTATGTAGCCAGTTACTTTAAGAAATTTTAAAAAGCGGCAAAAAAGAACTAGAGGTTGATCACCGAGAAGGAAGGCAGGGTGAAACGGGAGATGATATCTAAAAAGTTCTGGAAAACATGCCTGTCGCTGTTCATGTAGGTTCCTGCAATTCCACAAGATGTGTAACACAGTCACCACTTTGCCGAAGTGCTCACACTGTGGAGCATCTTCACCACAAAGCAAATGCAGATGTGTCAAGCGCGAGTGGCCAATCCACAATCGGGACATCAAAACTTCATGGAATCGATTCTTGTGATGGGAACTCTCCCACACCTCCAAACAAGGTTTGATAACGTGTAGTTTATTGTCAATTTCTCTATCCCATTCTGACTGCCATACCTTATTAATTGCTCTTCTGAAAGCTGGCTTAAAATCTTCATATGGAAGTTTAAGGAATATTTTAATGTTATTCTTGATAGAGGCGGCTAGCTTATCTGCCCCTTCATTACCGATAATTCCTACATGGCTCGGTACCCAGCAGAGTTTAATATTGAGTCCAAGTAGGAGAGCACGGTGCATCTTTACACGCACTTGTTGTGTAAGCCAGTTTTTTGCGTCGGTAAGAGAGCAAACCGAGAGCAGGGCACTCTGAGAGTCAACAAACAAAATAGCTTTCATCACATGATTCTCTAAGATATGTTCAACGGCCATCATTATACCATAAAGCTCAGCAGTAAAAATACTTGCAATGCTATCGACACGTCTTGCTTTCTTGTACTGTGGTGAAAACACTGCAGAGCCTACGTAGGATGAGGTTTTGGCACCATCGGTATAAAATTGTAGGTAATCTTGATATTTCTCCAGCAATGCTAAAAACTCCTGCTGAATCACAAGAGGTTCGACTGATATCTTATGAAATTTGGCCAGTGACCAGTCGCATGAAACTTTTACTGCACTCCAGGGAGGAATACTCTCGACCCTTGTAATCATGCTATTCTCAGGGATTGTTAGCTGCAGTGAAGTTGAAATACTTTGAAGCCGAAAGCTTAATGGTCCCACAATGCTTGGCTTGTTCTCAAAAAGTCGTAAGAGAGAAGAAGTCTGTACACAACTAAAGGCGGGATGTGCAGGGTCAGATTTAACTTTGGATTCATAACAAAGGGTAAGATATTGTCTCCTTTTTCCAAAAGAAATTTGATAAGTATCTGCATAGAAGCTGATTATAGGCGAAGTCCGAAAAGCTCCTGTAGCAAGTCGAAGGCCAAGATGATGGACAGGATCTAGCATTTTTAAAACAGATTCCCGTGCTGATCCATACACAATTGCTCCGTAGTCGAGACGGGAACGCACCAGGGAATTGTAAATCGGACGAGACATCGCCTGTCAGACCCCCAAGACATGTGGGAAAGTACTTTGATGATATTAGACGCTTGCAGGCACTTCTTCTTCAGTTCCTTGATATGGGCCAAAAACGTAAGTTTATTGTCAAAAACAACTCCTAAAAATGTGTGCTCTTGCTTAACAGGTACAGATATACTTTTGAGTTGTAAACTGGGTTCAAGTGAGAGGCCACGCCGCAGGGAAAAGGGCACGCATACTGTCTTTTCAGGAGAAAATCTAAACCCATTTTCATCGGCCCATTTACTCATTTTATTTATTTATTTATAGAGACCTGCAGTTGGCGCTCGCAACTAGAGAGATTGCAGGAAGAAAAGGAAATCTGCACATCGTCTACATATAACGAATAGGAGACAGATGGTGGTATCGCTGCAGCCAGGCTGTTTATTTTCACTGCAAACAGAGTAACGCTCAATACACCCCCTTGGGGGACCCCATTTTCCTGAAGAAAAACATCAGAGAGCGTGGAGCCAAACCATACCTGAAAAGTTTGGTTAGTAAGAAAATCTTGTATGCAACGCAGCATTCGGCCACGGATGCCATACATGTGCAAGTCCTTGAGAATCCCATAACGCCAAGTAGCGTCGTAAGCCTTCTCTAGGTCGAAGAATACCGACACACAGTGCTGTCGATCTACAAAAGCTTCACGTATGGAAGTTTCCAGGGGAACAAGCTGATCTAAGGTTGAGCGACCCATTCTAAATCCACATTGATTCGTATCTAAACAATGTTCAGCCTCCAAAAAGTGCACTAGTCGATTATTTATCAGCCTCTCGTACGTTTTCCCAAGACAACTCGTCAGCGCAATTGGACGATAACTCGTAGGCAGTGAAGAATCTTTACCGGGTTTCAGCAAGGGAATTATATGCGCACGTTTCCAGCACTGAGGAAAAACAGAAGCTCCCCACAAATGGTTAAAAAAAGTCAACAGATGTCCTAGGGATTCACGGGACAAGTGCCGCAACATTTCATATTTAATTCTGTCAGGTCCAGGTGCAGATTCCTTTTTTGTTGCAAGGGCCACCTCATGTTCACACAATGTGAAAGGCTGGTTATATTCTAGAGCATCTGATCCAGACATAGCAATTGGCTGCTTTTCCGCTATAGCCCTGAATTTCTGAAATACGGCAGTGTAACTGGATGAACTAGAAACTTCTTGAAAATAATTTGCAAGACAATTTGCCTGGCCCTTTAATGTTGGCACAGCTGAGGGTAAAAGAGGTATCCTAAAAGAAAGATAATTGCCCCGAATCTTTCACCACTCGGTCCCACACCTCTTTTGAAGTAACAAAACTGTTCACTTTGGAAACATACTTCATCCACGAACACCTCTTGGCTTGCCTCTTTGTCCAACGAGCCTTTGCTTTTCTTCTTTTAAATTCAATCTTGTTCCTGGTACTTGGGTAGCGACAAAAAGTGCCCCAGGCCTTGTTCTGAAACTTACGTGTGGCAGTACACTCCTTGGTCCACCAAGGCTTGCACCGCTTCGGAAGATTCCCTGATGTTTGTGGAATAGAAATAGATGCTGCATTTATGATTCGGTCAGTAATGTACAAAGTTGCATTCTCAGGCGACATAGATAAAAATTCGGTAGAGTCAAGTACCGCTTCCAACGCAAAAAGAGCCCAGTCCGCCTCATCCAACTTCCACCTGGGGATGCTGGTTCAAAGAGAAGGGAGTGATGCCATACTTTCTAAAATCACAGGAAAATGGTCACTTCAAAAGGGATTGTCTAAAACCTTCCATGAAAAGCATGGAAGTAAGGATGGTGATGAAAGAGACAAATCTATGGAGGTGAAAGTATTATGAGATGCACTAAAAAAAGTTGGATCACTTCCATTTAAAAGGCAAAGGCCAGATGATAACAAGAATCGTTCAATGACCCCACCACGAGAGTCTTGGTGGGCACTGCCTGACATGGGGTGGTGCTCATTAAAATCTCCTAAAATAAAAAAAAGTTTGTGGAAGCTGGCTAACGAGTCCATGAAGGTCCTGTAGATGCAGTGAAATATTTGGTGGTAGGTAGATTGAAACAAGTGTAATAAGGCGGTCAAGAAGAACATGAACTGCCACTACCTCCAGCGAGGTCGTGAGAGGAACTGGAGCACAGGCTATACCGCTCTGGACAACAACAGCCACTCCACCAGATGAGTTGCAAGATGATGCACGGTCCTTTCTGAAAACTTGATGGCGGCGTAAAACTTTTTCATGCGTGTCCCTAAGATGAGTCTCCTGCAGGCATATGGCCACAGGTCGAAGCTCATCGAGAAAATTATTTATGTCATCAATATTAGAAAAAAGGCCGCGACAATTCCACTGCATAATACTATACTTTGCCATTTAGAGATAAAAAATGTATATATACGAAAAGTGACTTAAAAGAGAGATTTTAAGGTTTAAAATCTATCTTAACACGTGGCGTGCTGTGTTTTTTAGGAGGGTCTTTCTGCCTCCAAGTGGGCTCACTGGCGACAGAAAGAGAGGACTCTGATCCTGAGAGGGGAGTATCCTCCTCGGACCTGGGCCCGCTTTCGTCCATAGGCTCGTCTGTTGCCGCCGGCAGCTGACCCTTAGAGGTCGACTGCTTCGGCGGCTCCCCGGGCTTCCTCTGGGGAGCAGAGGTGCGAGGGGGTACCGCTCGGCCCTTAGGGGTCGAAGTGGCAGGAGGAGCAGGGGGGTGAGCCCCTGCCCTGAGGTTGATGCTGAGGAGGCAGCATCCACCTTACGATTCGGAAGTGGTGCCACTGGAAACGCTCCCGAGGACGAAGGAGACCTCGACGGGAGGCGCAGATCGTCCGTAGACGTCTGCGTTCCAGTCGAAACCATTGGCCGTACCGGTCCCCTGCGTACGGCTTCGGCATAAGAGCCTTTGGAAACAAAGGCGAAGCGTTTCTTAGGATCAGCCTATGAAATGTTCTCGGTAACCTTCAAGGTGGGGATTTCTTTCTCTTGTTTCCATAATGAGCAAGATCGGGAGTACGCTGGGTGCTTACCGCTACAGTTAGCACACTGGGGCTCATTTTCACACACATTAGCGACGTGCTCCTTGCTAGAACACTTGGCACAAGTGTCACTTCCTCGACAGTTCCGTGACCCATGGCCAAACCGCTGGCACTTAAAACACCGCTGAGGGTTTGGCACATAGGGGCGGACGCGGCACTGGAGATATCCTGCCTTCACAACTTCAGGAAGTGTGGTTGACTCAAATGTTAGGATGATGTGTTTGGTCTTGCGTTCAACACCATCGCGGCGAAGGGTAATACGCCGAGCAGCAATTACTCATTGTGTAGAAAGGCCCTCAACTACTTCGGTTTTTGTAATCTCGAGCAGGTCGTCTTCTGAGATCACCCCTTGAATTGTATTGAGTGTTCTATGAGGTGTGACAGTGACTTTGTAATCAGTCACGCAGTTTAGTGCTACTAGTGAATCACTTTGTTGCTTACAGCGTATCTCCACTAGGAGATCACCAGATGCCATCCTTTTTGCATTGTAGTTCTTCCCAATCACTCCTTCGAGAACTTTTGAGATGAGAAAAGGGGACAACTTGCCAAGCGGTTTTTCATCCTCTGAGTGAATGACAAGAAACTTGGGGAACTTTGAAAATGTGTAGGTTGTTTTTTCTATGCGTAGTGCTTCGGTGCGGACCCTTTTCGGGGCCCGATCAAAAGGTTTTTTTGCTTGAGAGCCCATATAAATGGGAGAAAGATTCAGTGCCCGGGTGCACCGCCCACCACGGAGCCCAACAAGGGGGTAGGTAATGTGCCATAGCAAGATGGGCTTGACTGACACAATTACTCTACCAGTGCTGCCCGGGCACTATACCCTAGTGTGGTTGCAGGGACAGGGCCTGTTTCCACTCAAGGTTGGCCGTTTCCGCCTAAAAAGGTGAAAAGGAAGGAAGAGAGTGTAGAAGAAAAGAGAAAGAGGTGGGTGGAAAAGTGAAAGAAAGAAGAAGAGGGTAGAAGAGGCGACTGACTGAATCATCCTGGTCGGGCCAAGCCAGGACACGCGTCTACGAGAAGCGGGGGCCAAAGTGGTGTGTTGCCTCACCCGGGGGGCCCCAAAGGGTCCAAACCTACCCCGGGTTCAGCTCAACCACCAGGATGCCCTTTTCCCCGGACACGGGCTCGCCACGCACAGCCAGACGTGGGTGGGTCTTAGCCACTTTTTACTCAGGGTGTGTGGTGTCGCCAATGTGGCTGGGGTCCGTGGTGACGCTACTCACCAAGCACCTAGCACCTAAGGTGCAGGCGCCCCCTGCGGAGCTCGGGGTCCGTGGAGACGCCACTCTCCAAACACCTGCTTTCACAGGTGCCCCCTGCGGGGGCCAGTTTTGAGACGGCGTCGGCGGCAGCTCCGGGAACAAAAAAACAAACAAAAAAAAACGGATCTGGCGCGCGCGACCGTTGGGCTTTGTTGTTCGCGCGCGCTGCTGTTCTGCTTGGGGAAGAACAAGTTTTCTTCAAGCTAGTCTGCGGGAGCCTTGAGCGCTGCCTCTGCCGATGGTTTCTGTGGCTAACGACGTCCTCCACCTGTGTTCTACTCGCTCGCGAGCGAAATGGCTGCATCCCAGAACGGCGTGTTCGGAATTCGCTCCGTCCTCTTGCAGCGCGGGCAATGGCTGCCTCTGTCTCCGCGCCAGCGAGCTAGGTAGGCAGGTAGGCTCGACCATTTGGATTTATTTTCATAATCAGGTGCATGTGCATGGCTGAACCGCATGTAAGCGATTAAGCGAACGGTGGCGACGGCGACGAGTCAGCGACGAGCTACGGAGATTTCCCACGGTCGCTCGTCGCGTCACTCGGTTTTTGGATTTCTAGAAGAGTAATCGTCGCTCATCGCCTCGGTCGCTTGCTGCCGTCGCTTTCATGCGGTTTGTCTTGTCGCGCGAGTGACCGAGCGACAGCGAAGCGGATCGTCGTCGTTTGTCTCGTCGCTCGCCAAATCGCTTACATGCGGTTTATACTTGATTGCCGCTAGACTAACACCACATGTACGGTTGGAGCACGCTTCCATATTCCCTCTCATACTGTTTATGATAGTGCATATTTTTATTCGTGGTATTAGTTACATACCTTTTCAGAACAGACGGATGCAAATAAATCTGCCATGGCTCTAATTACTGATGTTTATTCTTATTTCAGATGCCTTGGGGTACAATGTTATCCACCACCGGAACCCCAACACACCAGAAGATGTGAAAAATCTCGCCGACCGGCTGGGACACATGAATAATATCATGACATATTTTTTGTATTGTAAATATGTTTTTCTGTTTATTTTTGCGGTCTGAAGTATGTGTATTGTTTGGGTAAATAAAGTGAATTTTATCAGTTTACGACCTGTGTTGTCAATATTACCAGTTAAACTGCTTTAGCTGCATGGAGTGGACCAGTATACACAGTTGTACAGTATTACCAGTACACACATTTTCACAGTAAGACCGGTATGCACAGTTTCACAGTAAGACCAGTATGCACAGTTTCAGTTTGTCCAATTCAACCAATTTAATCAGTGGCAATAAGCCTATTTGAACTGGCCCATTTTGCAAAATTTTTCAATAGGGAGACGATGACACAGGGAGGATAGGCAAACAACAGAATAAATTTAACAAAGTGAATAACTAACCCAAGCAGCACAGAGTTGGCCAGTCGTCGGATAATGGCTGGCAGTGGTTCTTGGCCAAGTGGCCAGACAGTGGCCAGAGATTGGCCGGTGACTGGCCTTTATCTGGCCATTGGCCAATGGCCACTGGCCATCAGCCATCGGCCAAGCATTGGCCAATGAATGGCCACCCTATTGGAAAGACCAGTTTAAAATGGTAACCAGTTCAAACTGGTAAATGTTTCAAAGTTGGATATTGCCCCAGTTTGACCAGTTTCATACTGGTTGAATTGGTCACACTGGTTGACTGGTCATGGTGGTTGAACTGGTCATACTGGTTGAACTGGTCATACTGGTTGAACTGGTCATTGTGGTTGAACTGGTCATGGTGGTTGAACGTGTCATGGTGGTTCAACTGGTCACATTGGTTGACTTGTCATGCTGGTTCAACTAGTATGTACTTGCCGTTGTGTAAATGATTTCACTGTGAAACGGTATAAGGAATCACTTCCTTTTTATTCTTTCGGTGCCTGCACCCTCCTGCCCTTCCTCGCAACATCAGGCAAGAGGTCTTTCAGAATGTCCCGTACCACCGTCTGGAGCTCCAGGATCTGGCGACGCTCAGGCTATGGCTTCTTTGCTCTTTCATAGTACATCAGGCCGCCTGGAGAAATTGTAGATACATCTGTGTTAAACAGAGCTGTGCAAGGAAAAACTTTAACTTTTGTTTTTCTTTTTGTAATAATTTTGTAAACATAATATATATAATTTAAAGGAACTGGAGGGCTTAATTCCCTCCAAATTTTTTGAAGCATTAGAAATGCACAACACAAAGACAGAATGCTTGCCGGGTGAATGAATCAACGACACTTGGCTGTGGGCAACCTGCCATTATGAGCAGTGAGGAGAAGTTTGCTCTCCAGCAGCACTTTGGAGCGACCGTATGCAGTGCTATAGAGTACCAAAGATGCGTCATAAAAAATCAAGTGTACTGTCGTGAGCAAAAGTCTGGACAACACGGAGCGCCGACTGAATTGCATCGCCGCGCTCCCTGACGGCGCGGCGCCTGGTGCCGAGACCCGCGAAATGCGCACGCGCGTCCTTTCTTATCTGCTGGCCCACTCGTTCGCTCGCTTCAACGCAATGCGCTCCTGAACGATGAAATGGGCGCTAGGTGCCGCCCCGGGAACCAAGATTCCGAGTGCCTTGCTCACCGCTCTAGACGAGCTCGCGTGCTCCGCGGCATAGGCCGTTCGCGCATATCTTTCCCGCGACTCGGCGACGCGTTAAAAACTGTCGCTTATGTCGATGCAGCCGCAATTAATTGTAGAACTTGTATTCGCATACTCCAGGCAGCCTTGGGCTTCCTTCCGAGTGATCTTGCACGCGCGATAAAGTGGTGAATAACGAGCAAAAAAAAACGCCAAATAAGAAAGAAATATTCATTCAACCCTCCCAAGAAAAAACAAGAAACAAAACGGAAGGAAAAAGAGGCGCTGGTTCAGTTTGGGTGGCTAATGCTTTGTCATATTTCCATTAGCCTGAATCGCTTCTGCCACACGGCGTGGCATAGAATTATAAAGTGAGGCTCGCCGAGTCGGGGGAAAGATATGCGCGAACGGCGCGTGCCGCGGAACACGCGAGCTCGTCCAGAGCGGAATCTGGGTTCCCGGGGCGGCACCTAGCGCCCATTTAATCGCTCAGGAGCGCATCACGTTGAAGCGAGCGTACGAGTGGGCCAGCAGATAAGAAAGGACGCACGTGCGCATTGTGCGTGTCTCGGCACCAGGCGCGGCGCCGTTAGGCAGCGCGGCGATGCAATTCGGTCGGCGCTCCCGTGTTGTCCATACTTTTGCTCACGACAGTACCATAGCACTTCATACACAAGGGCCACTGAGAGTGATACCACTTTTGTCTCCGCGGATGATGGACATTACTTTAAGATTTTAAAAATCGTGGAAGTAGTTTTGGCAACTGGTTCATGCTGCATCCTCCTCTGCAAGAAAGGTGTTCTGAGGGAATCGCAGCAGCTTCCAGAGCTAATCAAGGAGTGCTTTCTCTCAGAGAGAAACACTGTTTGCTGTGTGAAGCCCTGCAATGTCAAAAGCAGCTGCGTTTACATTGAATACAACTCGGATAGCAAGTCCTTCATTTGCAACCTCCCAAATGTGATAGAGCGCGATTAGTTGGGTTATAAACACTCGTTCATTTAAATTTGGCTAGCGAACCCCTTTGAATGCCGCGCCTGAATCACACTCTTATGTACACTCCCTGCCGCGCTCGAGTTTTCCCGTGATATATGTTTTCTATTTACTCTCTGTTGCTCCCAGGTATGAGTATGATTACCCCACTTTGAACTTCGTTTTGCAATTAGTTGTCCTTGTCCTTGTTCTTGCACTGTGTTACCCCATTCCAAATTCAGACCGACATTACGCTGTATAAACTAACTTTAAATTTGTTATGCAGTGGAAAATCAGTGGACACATCTAGTGTCATTTTTCATTTGGTTTTGCAGTGTGTCAATGAGGACAGGTTGATACTGTATATTTCGATCTGTCAAAGTCCTTTTGATGTGGTTGATTGTCTATTTCACATAAATTGCATTTTTTACGGTATGTGCGCCCCACTTAAAACTTTCTTTGATTGTCCTTAGACAGATGTTTGTGTGTTCTTTGACTGCACAATTCCAACCTTATGTTTCAATTTTGGATGTGTCGCAAAGGCCCACGCATAGTCCAATTATCATCAATGTTTCCATAATGACCTAAGTTTAATTGTGTTCAGATGATAACAAACTGTTTTGGCAGATCACACTCTTGCGGAACTGTCAAATGCTTATGGATGTGAAATCAGCATGCGACTGGTGTTGTAGTAAGCTGATGCCCAATATTTCTGACTGTTTTGTTAATTAATTCATCTGAACTTGTCCCATGACCCACATAAAGCATGGTACAGCAGTTATTGACGTTTTTATCTGAATTTTTGTAGAATTTAAACTGGTTTGACCTATTTTTGGGAAGAAAATATTTTAAAAAATCTTTAAGAATATCTAAGTATGTTGGCTCTTACTTTTTTGGATTGATGAAGTGTTCACTAGCTAAATAAATAAATCTGACCTTTCGTGTGGGCACTAATATGCCATGAATTCAGTGTCAAATAAATTAATTGTTTGTAGTACCATGTCGCCCTGTGACAATCGTGAGATGGTAGACCACATATGACGGATAAATAGCTTCAACACTGTTAACAGAACCGTTTGTTGTGACTTTATTTTGCACAGTGAAGGTTACGAGTGACTCTGCGCTATCCAATTCGCACACCCCTACAAATAAAGTGAAAAAGAGGGGTCAATCTGGTGCCCAGTTAGGCCAATCTGGTGACCAGTTTGGTCAATCTGGTTACCAGTTGGACCAGTTCGGCCAGTCTGGTGACCAGTTTGGTCAATCTGGTTACCAGTTGGACCAGTTCGGCCAGTCTGGTGACCAGTTTGGCCAATCTGGTGACCAGTTTGGTCAATCTGGTTACCAGTTCAGCCAGTCTGGTGACCAGTTAAGTCAATATAGTGACCAGTCAGGCCAATCTGGTGACCAGTTAGAAGGAAATCTGGTGACCAGTTAGATCAATATGGTTACCAGTTAGACCAGTCTGACTACCAGTTCCACCAATTTGATTTCCTGTTAGACCAGTCTGACCAGTCCAAATACCAGTTTGGCCAGTTTAGATACCAGTATGACCAGTTAGATTTTCAAACTGGTCTTTCCAATAGGGTATACAAGAGCAAACGAAGTCCTGAATGGCGGCGTTGATTTTGGGACATATAAAACGGTTCGTTACAAGCTCTTGTGTCGCGCTTACGCCTGGGTGGCAGAGGGAGTGACGTGAGGTGCACACCGCATGACGTAGTTGTCGTGGAACATAGGGTCGGGGTTTTCCTGTTGATTTATCGCATACTAAGCTGATGCCATGATCGGGGAGGGTAACGTTTTCAAGTACGAGGGACATGCCGGTCTTCCTGAGGGATTCAAGTTCTTCGTCCTGAGCTTGAGCCGCTGCCAGTTCAGTGTAAGTGAACTGTTCTTTTTCTGTTTTGAAAGCATTTAGCTCTAGGCGTGATAATGTGTCTGCGACGGTGTTTTCTTTTCACTTCATGTGGCGGACGTCGGCAGTAAATTCCGCTATGAATAAAAGATGTCGCAGTTCACGTGGGGAATGGTTCTGGTGTGATGACTGCATGGCATAGACCAGCGGTTTGTGGTCTGTGGTGATGAAGAAGGTACGTCCTTCGAGGAAGTGTCGGAAGTGTTTGACGGCTAAGTAAGCCGCAAGCAGCTCTCTTCCGAAGGTGCTGTACTTCCTCTCGGAATCTTGATGTTTACATGAGAATAACGATATGGGAGACCATACCTCACCGATCTTCTGTTGCAACACTCCTCCGACAGCGTTGTCCGAGGCGTCGACCATGAGGCATGTTGGGGCATCTGGTGACGGATGCACGAGGAGTGTGGCACTGGTGAGCTCTTTCTTCACGTCCTCAAACGCAAGCATTCCCTCCGGGGACCATGGTAATTTTGACTTCTTGCCTTTAGAGGTAGAAAGCAGTGCCTCTAACGACTGTAGAAGGTTGGCGCAGTGGGGAAGAAAATGCCTGTAAAAATTTATCAACCCCAGGAATCGCCAGAGGACACGCTTTGTTGTAGACTGTTGACAATCCGGGATAAGTTTGACCTTGTCTGGAAGTGGCGGGATACCTTGAGAGTCGATGTGGTGACCAAGGAATGTTAGTTCCGGTACTCCAAACTGGCATTTAGCTACGTTAATGACGATGCCAAACTCTCGCAGCCTGTCGAACAGCGTGATCAGGTGGTTCTTATGTTCCTCCGAGTTTTTTCTTCCGACAAGGAGGTCGTCAAGGTAGGCAAAGCAGAAAGGTAAACAGCGGAGGACCTGGTCAATACCCTTACAGAAATGTCATATATGACCCAGATATATTTGATATAGGGCCGTATATGGGCATATAAGTAGACGTATAAGGTCATATATTGCCATACAAGGGCTGAAATCAGGGCAGATATGGTAAGGTGACACCATATATGACGCAATATATTGCCAGATAAAGTCATATATGGTGCAAGTGGCTGTCATATATAACTGTATATGGCACTATATGGTGCCAGTCAACATGTAGATGCAGGTAGCACTCCGCGTCGGCCGGTATCGGGACTACGCCGGCCCGCCCATGGTTACAGGATGGCAGAGCCTGGCCATGGGCGCCGGGAAGCTACCGGCCCCGGCTGGCGTCGGGGTTTCGTCTTGCTCACTGGCCAGTCCAGCCATAGAAGTTACAGTGACTGGCCGGCATCGAGTTTTTGCTGTCTTTGCTGGCTAGTCTTTCCACGGAGGTTCCAGTAACTGGCCGGCATCGGTATTTTGCTGTCTTTGATGGCCAGTATTTACGGAAGTTCAGTAACTAGCCGGCATCGGTATTTTGCTGTCTTTGATATCCAGTATTTACATGGAAGTTCAGTAACTGGCCGGCATCGGTATTTTGATGTCTTTGATGGCCAGTATTTACATGAAAGTTCAGTAACTGGCCGGCATCGGTATTTTGCTGTCTTTGATGGCCAGTATCACATGGAAGTTCAGTGACTGGCAGGCATCGTCGCTTTGCTGTTCGCAGGCTGGCGAGCCCCGGTAACTTCCGTTTACTGACCGGCATCGTTTTATTTTTTGCCTTTTTCACTATGCAGTCAATTCATTGAGATTCCGACGAACTGCGGCAATTCATGAATAGCGAGTGGAAATGTTTGCGTTGATCAATCCTTCGTAAATGACTGCCGACGCTGGCGTATTTGATCTCACCATGGCAAGGCTGACGTGTTTTATCGCGAAAACGCGAAAACAAACAATGCAGTGAGGAAAGTTTGCAGTCCAGGATTTGAGAACCTGACGCCCTACGCCACGAAAATTAAATTTTACAACGCCGAACGATACTTTTTTCAGGAAGTTAGTTTATTTTGATGTACTATACTTAAGGTGCGGCGTTATACGCACGTGTTTGGCTCTGATAAAAAATAAAAACGGTATAGCGGAGCCTCGAATGAAAAAAAAAAGAAGAAAAAAGACGTGGCATGATTGAGCACGCGCTTTGAGTTACAAAAACAATAATAAACATTACTTTCCAGAAACTAGAAAAGTAAGAGATGTGTTTATTGCTTATGACGCCACGAGAGGTACATAATTCTCCTGAGAGATCATTTTATTGGTGATTTTAACCTAGTGTGAAAATAACCTATTTCAGGCAAGAATCGACTGTTTTATGTGGTAGTTACGATCATCTAAGAGAAATATTTTAAATGTTCACATAGCCAAACGATATCTGTCTCTTAATAGCTTATGTTATACGACATACCGTACCAGAGGAACGCGAATATAAAAACCTTTTTTTTTCTTTACTCAAAAAAACGAGAAACACCAATGCGTTGTGGATGTTCACACTGCTGGGTTTGTGAATGTGACCCCCCTTGACGCTACGAAAAATAAATGTTACAATGCCGAACGATACCATTTCTGAAAGCTAGTTTAATTATCCGCGCTGTACTTGAATCTCAGGAATAAAAAAGTGTTTAGGCCTAACAATAAGTGAAACTGCGGAGCACAACCTGTAAAAGTAAGACCAGGCGGCACGCGGGGGATAGCGCTGATCTACCAGAACAAAATTAAATACTACTTTCCGGAAGTCAGAAAATTAAGAGATGTGCTTAATACGTAGCGCGCTATGAGCTCAACTAAATTACAGCTTTAAAATGGCGGTATTTTTGTTTCAATAGTGGGTGAAGATGACCGCTTTCATGACAAACTTTGGCTTCATCACTGTGGCAGTTTTACCACTTACACATTTTCCCATTTTGCTCTCAGTGTGCCCGTTATTTTTATTTCTTCGTTGAAAGGACTTGCGCTGTTTGCCTACTACACGGACCCACCTATTAGCACGGAGGGAGCGAATCATCCCGGCAAAACAAGAGGGCCAGGGTTTCTGAATTGCATCAATTCAAATGTGGGCTCGCACTTTTTATTTTCACCTTCTGCGTGATTGTTACCCTGAAGAACGGTGCCGACGACAGCATAAACATAGAAAATATTTAAAATAATAGAAACTAATACAAAAAGGTGTGAAAAATTTTAAAATAATAAAAACGAATTCAAAAAGGCGAGACAAAAATATTTGAAATAAAAACTAATACAAAGAGGTGAGAAAAAATATTTAAAATAATAAAAAAATAATACAAAAAGGTGAGAAAACAATATTTAAAATTATAAAAAGTAGTACAAAAAGATGAGAAAAAAAATATTTAAAATAATAAAAACTAATGCAAAAAGGTGAGGAAAAATGTTTAAAATAAAAAAATACAAAAATGTAAGAAAACGAATAGCGTTTACCGCGATTCGAACCGACGACCACACGCTCAGCTAACCAGAGCGTCAACACACTAGGCTGCCGCCGCTCGGCTGATCATGGCGCTTTTTCTAGAAGCTTGCATGTTTGCTGAATTCGTTTTGAACCATTGCAGGCTTAGTTTCGTATTTATTATTTTGCAACATGTTCAGGGCTTTTTCATAATAATGTGGCGATATTGACGTGCGCAATAATTTATTATTGTTGTGTCTTTTATGAGTTTTATAATGCGGTTTGCTGATCGTTTTATTTCAAACGTGTTGAAGATACAAATACTATCTCATCGAATCTACGGCCTATGTTTCGCACGTTTTGCCGGCCGTGTGCGTTTGAATGCCTGTGTTCACGACCGGCTAACGGTCCAATTACCCGATTAGTGGTGATGCGTGGAGTTTGCTTAGTTTCAAATGTGTCCGACAAAGACGGAAGCGAATGTGGGACGTGGAACTACGTCAAATCTGCTCAACAGCCAAGATCATGGCACGGGATCGAAGTAAGTTCGTTTTTCGTTCGTTAGGGCTAGATTATTTCCTGCGTTCAAAAGACTTGTTATTGTCTGTAGATCGCTTGCTTTTAGCAGTATTACTAATTGTGCGCGAATGGTGTTATGCGAGGCTGTTTTTCTTTTTTCCCCGATACTCGTTTAAGTTCGATCAGTAGCGGCGGAACTCTTCGGGAGACGGGGGGGGGGGGGGTGGGGGGGCCAAAGGCGGAAGAGGAGGGGGGGGGAGGGTTGATTTCCTCCCTCCGCCGTATTGTTTACTGGTAAGCTAGAATGTCTGGAAGAGCGCGGTGCCCCTCCATCGCCGACGCCACTCTCCGTACTTGCGTGCTGAGAGCTGGACCCGATAAAAAGCAGCGATTGATTGATCGAGCAAGTCCGTAGCTTTCGCCGCCCCAGTCGTCTGCAGACGCCTTTATTTTCGCAATTCGTACTCAGAAAAGAGTTGCCAAAAATTGGTGCCGCGATGAATTCACCCCATGGTGATTAATGCATAGCATACCACTTCCGATCGCAAGAATTTGTGCCCGCGAAATAATTTTTGACGCGGGCACTTATTCCTCACGAAATGTCGAGCTCTAAAGATCATTTGCAGTACACGTGTTTCGTATGATCCAACGCACGTGTAACGAATTTCACACCTCCAGAAACACTCAGGCTGCTTTCAATGGTGAAGCATTTGTTCTCTTCTTACTGGTGTTTTTTTTAGAGGCTATCAAGTATTAATTACAAGCTTCTAGGGAAATGTACAAGCATGTCCTCAATTAAGGTAGTGTCTCGCCAGTTTTTGGTATCTATATTTTGTTCAGTGTAAGTATATAGTGTTAGACATACCTCACCCCATCCCTGTTTTTCCTGTGGTACTCCCTTCAGCGAATTGTGTAAGTTGTAATTGTTTTTAGTTGTTGCATGATTGTAGTAAGGTGGTGAGCTGGTACTAATTGGACACCTTGAAAAATAGTTTGCAAAATGCCAAGGAGACAGGGAGAGTAACACGTAGACCTCATGCGAGCGCAGACAGAACTCGCATAAATCAGAGAAGGGAGAAATAATGTATGCAGAAGGAGCTCGAGCACAGGCCCAAGTGGAACGCGCTGATTTACCTGTTAGCAAGAGCAGATTTAAAAAAAACATAATTTTTATGTCAGTTAAGGTAACAGATGGATGGCTAATACATAAAAACAGCTCAATCTCTCTCTAAAATCTATGATGGATTGTCACCTACCTATGCACTGTTTACACTGCTCGTGTATGTCATCCTTAGGAAAAACGTGACTAATTAGCAGGTACTATAAAAAAGCATACAAGAGAATTATTTTAGGCCTTTATTATTCTTAGTATGGGCGAACAATGTGTCTGCACATCCGTCTGTTACCTGAGCTGCCGAGGAAATCGTTTTTAGTCTTATGCCTATGGGTGAATTAGCACATTTCACTTGGACCTGTTCGAACTTTTGCTAAAGCTCCTTCCGCATTCTTTATTTTTTTTCTTTTCCAAATTATTTGTGTTGGGAGTTTGCACTGGTATGTAGTGTATGTATTCATCTCCTTTATTCCTTGTTTTTTGTGTGCTACATTTCAAGATGTTCAATCAGAATGAACTCACCACCTTACTGCATGGGAAGGCTGTTGTTAATTCTAGAGTGTCTGTGAAACAATCTACCTGACATCTTTGCCTCACGCCCCAGTAACTGAAGCTCACATTCTCCGAGCACAGCCTTTCTGATTTCTCTCATCCTCTTATTTATTTTCTTTTGTGTTCAATAGATCGAGTTGCCATTGTGCACCAGTCTGCGTCCTACGTGTTCCTGTCCTTTTGTCCTTGTCTTTTTGTGATCTTTTTTCATGTTGGTCCATGATATTTTTTATCATATATTCTAATCTGTGCTTTCATCTTTATACTTACTGCAGCTTTTCCCAATTAGACGTTGGCATTCACTTTCACCATCCTGATGTGAGTGACCTGTGACGACACAGAATGTCAGTCTTCTCTGCTGAAGTCCTGGCTTCATGGAAGACTGCCAAGACTGTTCATGGTAAGGTGCTTTATATATTGAGCAATATAATAGCAACTTATTGCTGCTAGGATTGTTTTTAACACAGACAGTATTTATGGGCTGGCCTTTAGCAGTTCTGATGCCACTCACGTGGAATGAAAGCCTGTAGGGGAATTGCGCATTTCATTCGTAAGCGGAATTATGAGTTTACAACAGTAGTGCGTTGCGTTGCCTTGCGTTGGGGGATTGGTGGCCGACTGGGCTAGCGCACACCAACTCGGAGCACGTGGAGCGAAAGCTTGCGCTGCAGAACTCAAGGATCCTGGGTTCAATCTCCACCCCTGCCCATTTTGATCTGGATGAGCATCGTACCGGCGTGCGGTCATGTATCACTACTGCGTGGTGCAGGTTGAAGACCCCAGGCTAGCAGTCAAACTGCACTGGCTAAATTGCTCATCTACAGCGAGCAACTCATCGCAACTTTGAAATGGCTGACCAACTACACGCTGTATAAATATCCACAGAACCCCAACAGAAGTGCGTCACTACTAGCATCCAGTATTGCTGTGTGTGTTGTATTTGTATTTTGTATTTGTTTATTTAGTGTTCCCAATAATGGCTGAAGCCTTCCCATTGGTGCGCTTGTTAGTAGCAACACACCAACACGAACGAACGGTGAGAGTGGTGAACAGTGCCACTCTTGCCGCTCGCAACCGCGCTGATTGGTTTTCGGAGAACTTTGCAGTATTGGTCTCTGTGGTATTTGGTCATATATCGCACATGGACACAACCAGGGCGCTGTACCTACAATTCAACACTTGCAAGACTTGCGTGAATACACCCTGTAGGTGCTTGCACTTTCAGAGTCATTATAATGTTGCAGAAATGATAGAATGGATGCTTGGGCGAGTTGGTGAACCGTATTCTACGATGACAGCGCAGAGAAACAATCGCACTCCAGATAGTCGGGAAGACAAGCACACGCGCTGAACTTAAAACTTTCGTGTATTCGACTACTTTGTTCTTCTCTTCAACGTCTGGATTGACTTTCAAGAACGTGATAAGGAGAAGAAATAGCACAAAATACAAGAAAAAAGCGAAGAACAACACAAAAAAAAGAAGCGAAAAAAAAAAAAAAACTAAAATAGGAAGCCTTTACAAGTCATCCCTCTCCCTCACTGCTATCCTTAAGATAGAAATTGGAGCTTTTTGGTCGACAGCGCTATAGAAGGACTACTTACACACTTGTTCTTCAGATGCTCTATTCTTTGCGCTTCCATTATTTCTCTTGTCAATGGGTCTCAAATCCTATCTATTACGGAACAAGTTTCAAAATGTGCTACACAACCACAATCCGGACAGTGGGTTCCCAAATGTCCAGCGGCGACTCAGTGGGTGTTATAAAAATGCTCCTTTAAACGATGATTTAAACACCTGCCAGTCTGGTAGTGTAGTGTGGTAAGGAGCATGTAGTGTGGTAAGGAGCATGTAGGCCAGACTGGCGGGTGTTTGAATGATTGTTTAAGGGAGCATTTTTATAATACCCATCAAGTTGTCGCTGGACATTTGGGAATCTACTGTCCGGATTGTGGTTGCGTAGCACATTTTGAAACTTGTTCCGTAATAGATAGGATTTGAGACCCACTGACAAAAGAAATAATGAAAGCGCAAAGAATAGAGCATCTGAAGGACAAGTGTGCATGTAGTCCTTCTATAGCGCTGTCGACCAATGAGCTCCAATTTCTATCTAAAGGATAGCGGTGAGGGAGAGGGATGAATTGTAAGGGTTTTCTTTTTCGTTTTTTACTTTTTTCTTTTGTCTTTTCCTTTTCTCTTCTCTTGTCTTTCGCTTTTTTTTCTTGTATTTCCTGCTATTTCTTCTGCTTATCACGATC
This sequence comes from Ixodes persulcatus, assembly GCA_013358835.2. Taxonomy (NCBI): domain Eukaryota; kingdom Metazoa; phylum Arthropoda; class Arachnida; order Ixodida; family Ixodidae; genus Ixodes; species Ixodes persulcatus. The sequence goes on from JABSTQ010002955.1 coordinate 72,561, forward strand.
TGGAATGTCAACCTAGACGTTGAAGAGAAGAATGAAGTAGTCGAATACACAAGAGTTATAAGTTCAGCGCGTGTGCTGTCTTTTTGAGTATCTGGTGCTTGATTGTTTCCCTGCACTGTCACCGTAGAATATGCGAAAATGAATAATGACATTGGCATATTTGTCGTGCCAAAGCCTGTCACACTTGTCCCGAACTCTGATCTCCACGAGATCACAATACCATGTTTCTTGTAGTGCCACGCAGAGTCTCTA
>JABSTQ010002956.1:0-27391 GCA_013358835.2 Ixodes persulcatus
ATGTGCCACCGGCGGTTTGCCTCTGTGACCATCGCACACCGTCACCACTTTCCGAAGGCGGTGGGAGTCTCCCACTCAAAACGAAGTAATCTGCTCCTGTGTCGACTAGAGTAGACGCGTCATGGCTTTTGGCAACAACGCTGAGGTTTTTCGATACCGGTGCAGGAGTGTCGTGTTTACGTGCGGCATCGTTGAAGTGGAGGCCCTCCGACTTCGTGGAGGACGTTTGCGTCGGTTATCTTCGGCAACTGCCTCTCCAGGCGTACCCGCGTTTAGTTTCGCCGACTAGGGGCAGGGACGACAGGCTTTCGCGGCGGGTGCTGGCGACAGTGAACGATGCAGGTATTCCTCGATGTCTCACGGTCCTTCTCCGCTACTTGGGCGTGGGGCGTGTTGCGCGAAAACGCGAAGCCCGAGCTGCCAGTAGGGGTATCGCCGGCACACATAATCAGCTTCCCCGCAGTGGTAACACAACGGGTGTTAGTCGGCCATTTTTCAGACGTCCGTCTTCCCCGGCGCAGGTAGCTCTGGGTGTACTTACGGCAGTTGCGTCGGTGCTGAACGTTCGAGTTAAGGTTACGGCGTAACGGCCGTTGGTCGTAGGGCAATTCCGGCGTAGCTCAGCGCCGGTTCTTCGGCAGCTGGAACGGTGATGGGAGTCTCCGGCTGGAAAACTCGCTGTACTTCCTCTCGAATCACCGGCAATCGAGAGCGCAGCTGGTCGTTTGGGAGCCGGCTGTAGCTTCTTTAGCTTGTCCCGGACGACGTTGCGGATGATATTTCACTGGTGCTCGTTGCCGACGCCATCGACATCGGAGCGAGGTGTTGAAACAGCCGAAACTGTTGACACACCGGCGAGTTGTTGATAATGGACAGCTCTGGCCGTCAGCACTCGCTACATGTTGGTCTCCGCGGCCACGAGGCCGTCAAACGTAATCGGGGTGCTGCGGACAAGGCCACCGAAAGTTTCGCTTTTCACGCCACTCATGAGGAAGCGCAAATTCTCCTCGATGGCTTGCGGGTTGCGCGTGTGCACAGTCGAAGCACGTCTTCAAAGAAGATGGTAACGCGTTCATTGGGCACTTTCGTCCGCATCTGGAGCAGGTTCTCCGCTTTCTGTCGCCGGTGTTGGCTCGAGAATATCCGCTTCAACTCGGCTGCGCTGATGTCAGACGTAGTGAGCGAAGCCTCCTGGTTCTCAAACCAGTGCCTCGCGATGCCTTCAAGCTAGAAGTAAAGGTTCTGGAAGCGTTGCTATGCGTTCCATCTGCTGTGGCAAGCCATGAGCTCAATGTATAGAATCCAGTCCTCGACGTCTTCATGAGATTCGCCATGGAAGGGCGTCGGCGATTGAGAGGCGACGGGCAAGTACACGATGGGAGCGGCGGTGGCGGTCTCGTTTTGCTGGCTTGGAGTAGTCATCGCTGGATTCACTGACCTCTTTCGCTGTTATGCGATAGTAGTCCGATCTCGGGAGTCTCGTCTGGGGACGGCTAGCTTGCTCGGATATCTGGTTCCTCCACTGGTCTCCCTCGCAGGCTCAAGGTCGGGCTTGCGATGCGGAAACTCGGAGGGGTATGCGGCACGAATATGCGTTACCCCGCACCTCCGCCAATATGTGCCCAATGAATTACGAGACAGGGACTGACAAAGAAACTAAACGTTTACTAAGGCGAACTTGTGCCAAAACAGATAAGTAATAACAGGCGTCGAAGGGAGCGTCGATGGTGGCGAAGCGGCAGGATCAGACACTGGCGAAAGTCTGAGAGCCTACAGACACGCGGAGCACGTTTTATCGAAAAGGGAAGTGTCGCGAACATACTAACTAGAATGTTCGGCACTAGAACGTTCTTACCCAGAATTAACGAGAAAAATCGTGAAGCTTCTCAAATAAACAGAAAATACTTTCTAACAAATTAACTAATTTGAAGTGCTGCGTTCAATCATCTAACCTGGGACACTTTGCTTAGCAGCCAAGTTCGTTAACCGCTCTGCCACACTCGTAGCGATATTAAAAAATGCATTTATCGTACCGGATAGAAGGTCAACTCATAAGAGCGCTTTGCACAGCTTGCTTCTAACAAAGCTGGGTTACTACTCTGTAAAAAGCCTGTTGAGCGGATTACTCACGTCATATATCTCACTCGATTAGAAGCAGAGTTTGGAAACAAACGCTGCCTCAACGTCTGGTCAAGCGTCGTGTTCAATAGACCGATATCACTAGCCAGAGTCGTTACCCCGCCGTTGGCGCTATGCATCGAGAGCATACTAGTCTTTTTGCACTTGGGACAACCTCGCTCAACCACTGCGCGTTGAGATCATTACATGGGCACAAGAAGTCTCGAAAACTGCCTGCCTTCTCTGAACTAAAGGTAGGGCGGCGTCACGCATGCGCTGAACACTTGGTAATATCGACCTATTGGTGCTTTACTGAGTGAACACAAACCCTAGCGGACCGCTGACGCAGCGTTCGGCTGCGTCACCCAAGCGCTCCGTCAGAAACAGAAACACACACTTCATGTTGATGTTGTCGACAGGGTTTCGTTCTCGGCTAAGCCACCAGGGACGAAACGGTAAGGGTTCCCCTACAGGTAACAGAAATTACTGACCTATCCTAAAATGGTGGATGTTCTGACATATCTAAGCACCGCCATCGTTTGATCGCGCATCGGGCACTTCCATTGAATGCCGGCAAAGCGTCGCCATTTTCGGCCCATGGCGTATCCTGCATTCACACGCGCACGCTCCTATTGGCCTGCTGTGGCTTCCGGGGACGTGCCGCCGTTTGCGAGCACGCTTGTATTGGTCTACAGTACAGATGCCGGCGCTGTGCCGCCGCGTTAAACTAGATTGTCGGTATCGCTCGGCCATTTTCAGATCAAGTGCGTTCTAGCATGCACGCGTTTGGCGGTACTTTGAAACTCAGGAAAATCCACCCAGCGCGTTAATCTGAAAACGCAAATGTTTAGCAGACGACAGACCCGTACATTTTTTTTTCTTGTTTGACAGCGTTAGCTATTAGGACCTTATCGCACTATTTGAAATTACGTCAGTTGTAGATATAGTTGTAGGTTTTTATGCTGTAGTTGGCGAAATCCTTTAAAAAATCAAGACGTTGCAAGTTGAACGTCGCTTGCAATTAATATTGACATTAAGATTTGTAATACTTCACAGAAATTTTATATGCGCTACACACTTCGCGCGACGCGACCCGTGCGCCGCCGTGCGGCCCTTACGCAGGAAGGCTGTGCAAAGTGCGGTTTCAATTTCAGCAGACAAAATTTTAGTTTTTCAGCTGGCGTTGTTTTTTTGGCGCCATCGCCAATGATGTAACCAGGTAGTACGACAAAGTAAGCATTGTCTTCAAATCATATCTTCCACTTTGTCGGCAAATTTGTGGGATTTCCCTTGCTGCTACCCGTCTCGAGGAATGACAGAGCACACCGGTTAAACAAAACGTAAACATTTAATGACCGCTATCGCCTGCGGCGCGATCCCAACAGCCCCCGCGCATACGCAGCGACGGCCCTTTATCAGCGGCGGAGCGCCGCTCGCGTGGCCAGTTGCCCTTGGCCCCCTCGTGGTCAAGATGACCACTCATGATCGTCGTAGGGGCAACCTGGGCCAACCGCTTGGAATCCCCAGGTTGCCCACACATCTCCCCCCTTCCAAAAACGAAAACAGAGGACGTCTTAGATGGTCTTGGGGGACCTTCCTTCTGGGTCAGCCAGGGTCTTCTCAGATGGGCGAGGACGGGTCCGACGTCAGTACTTCCGGACAGTACCGATGCGGCTGGGGGGGGGGGGGGGGGGGGGGTCTGATGATGGGAGCTGCGTCGCCGCTCTCTGGCACGAGGAACTAGAAATTAAAAACAACATGAGGCCATGGCGCGGTAGGAATAAGTGGCCGCGCACACGAAAGATGCCTGCCCCACTGTGCATTCGAGAGCGCGGCTACTTTCTCTTCTCCCCCCCCCCCTCAAGTCACCGAAGAGGGAATGAACATAATGCACTTAGAGCTCGCGCTACTCCTGGTCATCTTCACCGCCGTCTCAAGTTGTACCGCGGCAGAGACTATGTGGAATCTTCCGAGAGGTGGTCCGGATAGTCGCCATCTGGAACCTGCGACACATCTACCTCCTCGGGTTCATAGAAAGCTTTTAGGTCGGCGACATGAATAGACCCGCACACTTCACCAGATTCGCAATGCACCAGCTCATAAGACAGGTTGGAGAGCTTCCTTCTAACACGGTAGGGGCCATCCCACCTCTTTGCTAAAGAGGCCCTGAAGCCTCTAGCAGCATCGCTCAGCTGATGAGTTCGCCTCAGTACCAGATCTCCCACCTTGAACTGCAGATTTCGCCTCCACTTGTTGTACTGGTTTGCCTGCTGCAGTCGCGAGACGTCGAGGCTCTCTCAAGCTTCACGCAGGTTCTCCGTGAAACGCTTCCGTAGATCTTCTGCGAACTTCGTGGTAGTGCGCTGCATGCTAGCAGGATCTGTGCAAAGAAGGCCGTTTCCCAGGGGAAACACGAGCTCTTTCCCAAAGTTAAGTTGAGCCGGAGTAAAACCCGTGGACCGGTTGATTGTTGTGCGGGTAGCGAATGCCATTTCCGCCAATTTCGCGTCCCAGTCTTTGTGTCGCTCTCTATGCGCTACAAGCATCTGCTTCAGATTACGGTTCACTCTTTCCGTGATATTCGCCTGTGGATGGTATGGCGAAGTCCGTTGGTGCCGTATGCCTAGCGCCTTACACGCATCCACGAACACCTTGCTAACAAAATAAGAAGCGTTGTCTGTTATAAGCGTTGCGGCAAAGCCAAAGCGCGCGAACGTCTCGAGAAGACAGTCCCAGAATTTCCTCGAGTCTAGTTTGCGTAAAGGAAACATTTCGACCCACTTCGTGAAATGGTCGGTCACTACTAGCAAATACTGATTGCCGCGTGGAATACGGGGAAAGGGACCGACAACGTCGCAGGCAACACACTCCCAGGGGTACTTGCTTTCGACCGACTGCATTAAACCTGGTGGTTGGCCACCTCGGGGTTTCGCCTTCTGACAAACCGGGCAGCTACGTGTGTACCTCATTACATCCTGCCTCATACCTGGCCACGTTACAATTTGGGACAACTTTTCGTAGGTTTTGCTCCCACTGCTGTGGCCTGCCAAGGCGGGATCATGCATATACCTTATAAATGACTTACGCAGTTTACGTGGTATTACAGTCCGGAATAGTGGGCCGCTGGACCCATCGTCCGCCTGGGGGATGTATCGCAGCAGGATGCCGTGGCTGCTGAGCAGGTATGAGTACAAGTCTCCGGGATTCCCAGCGTCGGCTGAGTTTTCTTTTGCCAGCTGGTGCATGACCTTTTGACAAAGTCCATCGGACAGCTGGGCAGCCTGGAGCTCCTCTCTGCTCACCAGGGTTCCCCACCGCGAATCTGGTGTGATGGGCGCCGCATTGGCCAGTGCCACCAAGTCGGGATCCACCTGCATTTCTTGCCAGGGAAGTGGAGCACGGGATAACGCATCTGCAACGTGGTTAGCCACTCCAAGCTTGTGCTCGATTGTGTATTTGTAGCGCTGGAGCGAAAGGGCCCATCGAGCAAGTCGTCCTGCAGGGTTTTGAAGCCCTTTCAGCCACGAGAGAGCCATGTGGTCAGTTTGAATGCTAATCGAAGCGCCGTCAAGGTACATGTCAAACTTCTTAAGCGCAAAAATAATTGCCAGGCACTCTTTTTTGGTTGTTGAGTAGTTTCGCTCCGCGCCGGTTAACGTATGACTGGCGAAAGCTACGGGACCAAGAACGCTGTCATGTTCCTGCAGAAAAACTGCTCCTAGTCCGTAATCGCTTGCGTCGGTCTGCAAGATGAACGGACGATTTAAGTCGGGCAGATGTAAACACGCGTTTTCAGTCACAGCCCTTGAAAGACGTGAATGCGGTTTGCTGCTCCTGCCCCCAGCACCATTTCGTTTTTTGGCGGAGCAATCGGTTCAGAGGTTCAGTTATCTCGGCGCATTGCAGAATAAAATCTCTATAGAACGCAATCATCTCGAGATATCTCTGTAGGCTTTTGACGTCATAAGGGGGTGGGTACCCCGTTATTGCGCGGAGCTTATCTTCATTCGGACGCAGCGTTCCGTTATCTACAACAAATCCCAGAAGGTTGATTACAGGCGATGCCAACTGGACTTTATCTGGATGAATCGTAAGGCCGGCCTGACGCATTCGTTCGAGTATGGTATGAAGGAGTACGAGATGCTCCTCGAATGTTCGTGAAAACACCATTACGTCATCCATGTACGCCATCGCAAACTCGTACTTCGCGTCACCGAGGACAACGTCCATTAGGCGTTGAAAGCTGGCGGGAGAGTTGGACAAACCAAAGGGAAGGCGAGTGAATTCGAACAACCCCCTTTGGCAAATGAATGCGGTCTACTTTACATCAGCCGGATGAACTTCGATTTGAAAAAATCCGCGGCTGCAATCGAGGGTTGTGAAAACAGTCGCGTTTCCAAGGGCATACATTACTGAGGAAATACTAGGAAACGGGTAACTGTCTCTGACTGACACTTCATTTAGGCGCCTGTAATCTACACAAAGCCTTGCTGTGCCGTCCTTCTTTGGAGCAAGGACCACCGGGGAAGCCCATGGGCTTTTTGACTGACGTACTGCGCCTGTGTCGATCATTTCCGATAGCGCCAGCATCAAGAAGGTAGCGCTTATGAGCACTTATGGGTCTCGGATTACACCTCCGCTGGGGGTGCATCCTTAGTTTCGATGCGGTGCCGTAGGAGATCGATTTTTCTCAGGTCTTTCCGTGAACATCGGCCGAGAAGGGTTCCAGCAGTTGCTGTGGAGCTTGCTTCTGGTTGTCTTCACCGGAACACTTTTGCACGGCTTTGAGCACGCTGTCTGGAAGTAAAGACATCTGCCCGGCAAAGTTTAACGGGAACGCTTGGCCGCGAATACAATCCTGCCGTCTGGTAAACGGCGTTAATTTCGTTTCGCCTGCCAACCATATCCAGCTTGGGCAAAGTCTAGCAAAACCCGCTCCGCTGCAATAAAATCTCTACCAAGGATCATGGGCACTGGCAGTTCCGGGAGGTATACGAACCGTTGTCTTCGATTTCTGCCATGAAAGGAAACTCGTAACCTGACTGCGCCGGCAGCAGGCAGTACGAACCCCGATGCTACCTGCAATTTCACGTTTGCTGACCGGAGATGTATCTTTTTCTTGTTACATTCCGCAAATACAGCATCCCCAATAAGCGATATGTTTGCACCAGTATCTAAAAGAGCGGCCACTGGTGTACCTAGTACATTCACGGTCATACGAGGTTCAAGAGACTTGGGTGTGGCTTCGATTCTACTCACAGCTGGGATGAGCACTGTTGGTTTCTCGTTTAGTGAGGTTGTTCCTACCCCCGTCGGCTGGTGCGAGTCCGTTAGCGACCGGCCATCCAGAGCGACCATCCTTGGTGTTGAGAACTTCAAAGCGGCTCTGACGCTGGGGATCGGGCCGGAATCTGACGGCCGACCTTTGGCTGAAAGGGAATCGCATTAGGGTCCAACTCAAATGCAGTTGCTTCGGGTAGCTTAGGACCGGGAACAGTGGAAGCTGTTCGCCCGGGGATCAGTGCAAAGGCAGACGGCCGGGAGTCTCATGACTGAGAATGTTGTGAGCTGGCCGCCCGGGTATCAGTGCAATAGCAGGCACGCCGGGAGTCTCAAGACCGCGAACGGTGTGAGCTGGGCGCCCAGGTATCGGTGTGAAAGCCGACACGGCCGGGAGTCTCATTACGGGGAGTGTTGTGAGCTGGCCGCCCGGGTGTCACTGCGACAGTAGGCACGCCGGGAGTCTCAAGACCGCGAACTGTGTGAGCTGGGCGCCCGGGTGTCGGTGTGAAAGCCGACACGCCGGGAGTCTCACGACGAAGAGTGTTATGAGCTAGCCGCCCGGGTGTCTGTGCAAAAGCAGACACGCCGGGAGTCTCAAGACCGCGAACGGTGTGAGCTGGGCGCCCGAGTGTCGGTGGGAAGGCCGACACGCCAGGAGTCTCATGACGGGGAGTGTTGTGAGCTGGCCGCCCGGGTGTCCCTGCGACAGCAGGCACGCGGGAGTCTCATGACCGCGAACGGTGTGAGCTGGGGCGCCCGGGTGTCGGTGTGAAAGCCGACACGCCGGGAGTCTCACGACGAAGAGTGTTTTGAGCTGGCCGCCCGGTTGTCGATGCGAGAGCAGACACGCCGGGAGTCTCGAGACCGCGAGCGGTGTGAGCTGGGCGCCCGGGTATCGGTGTGAAAGCCGACACGGCGGGAGTCTCATTACGGGGAGTGTTGTGAGCTGGCCGCCCGGGTGTCACTACGACAGCAGGCACAGCCGGGAGTCTCAAGACCACGAACTGTGTGAGCTGGGCGCCCGGGTGTCCATGCAACATCGGACACGCCGGGAGTCTCACAACAAAGAGTGAAAGTGTATGAGCTGGCCGCCGGTTGTTCGATGCGAGAGCAGACCACGCCGGGTGTCTCAAGACCCGCGAACGGTGTGAGCTGGGGCGCCCGGGTATCCATGCAAAATCGGACACGCCGGGGAGTCTCACAACAAGAGTGAAAGTGTTATGAGCTGGCCGCCCGGTTGTCGATGCGAGAGCAGACACGCCGGAAGTCTCAAGACCGCGAACGGTGTGAGCTGGGCGCCCGGGTGTCGACGCGAACGCCGACACGCCGGGAGTCTCATGACGGAAAGTGTTGTGAGCTGGCCGCCCCGTTGTCGATGCACGAGCAGACACGCCGGGAGTCTCAACACCGCGGACGGTGAGAGCTGGGCGCCCGGGTGTCCATGCCAAATCGGACACGCCGGGAGTCTCACAACGGAGAGTGTTATGAGGAAGAAAAGGTGATGGAGGGCCACCAAGGGTCGATAGAAAAGCGTCAGTCCCCGGAGCCCGTGCGAGCCTCCGGGAGGCCCGGTGGCGGCTGCGGCGGCTCGACCTTGTGGATTGTGTTCTCGGCGCGGCCGGCGGAGAGTAGAAATTTCTTACCACCGCCGGAATTAGCCGTTTCCCTGTGTCTGAGGCGGCCGCTGCCTTTCGCTGCAATCCCGATGTATTTGTCCTGGCTGGCCGCATCGAAAACAACGGGGCGTGGCCCTCCCGTCGGCTTCGTGCGGTGCCCCGCTCTTTCTTGCCTCTCCCAAGCTCCGCGTTCCGGTCTAGAGGCCAAGAACTCATCTTGACCAATGGAGGGGCTGTAGCTTTGTGAATGTATGCCCTCATAACCGCTGCACCTCCGTGATTCGTATGCACGAGGATCTAGGGCTCGGGGGACAGACGCCTGACTGGAATCGTCTGGTTCTCTCTCGACTCGTACACGTGCGTTTCCAGACCACGCAAATGATGGTTCCAGAGTCATGTTCTGCGGTGGAGGGGGGCGGTATCTTAGTTCCGCGAGGATGTCAGCCTGGATGGTGATCGCTTCCCGTGCCATCTCGTCTAAATTCTTAAAGGTGCGTCCCCTGAGATGGGGATGGAAACGCGGGTGGCTTTGGCGGATGGCGCGTTGTACTTTCTCCGCGTCTGGTGCCGCGGCGTCGGCGATATCGTACAGGCCCTGGAGAGCCCTTACAAACTCAATGAGTGACTCTTCCGGGTGCTGTGTGCGCGCGCGCAGCTCGTCCCTAATCCGCATGCTGCAATCCGGAGGCAGGAACTCGGTCCTAAGTCGCGCCTCGAAATCTGACATACTTGTGAAATTAGTTTGTCTTTGCCTCCACAGTGCTGCACTGTCTGTCAGTGCAACCGGCAAAAGGCGGGTGAGGACGGTTTCGTCGTCAATTCCCGACGCAGCATGGTAGTCCCGCAGTTCCGAGACGAACATCGCGACTGACTTTCTATCTGCGTACCCCGAAAAAACCGGAACGCTAAGCGAGAGCCTTAGGTAGTCCCTGGAGGGCGTGCTTCCAGCAGGAGTGGGGCTTGAGCGCATCATCTGCTCTCGTTGTATCTGAAGAAGCATGGTCATGGCCACTCTTAGTTCTGCTAGACCACCCTCTGATGCTGCGCCTGCCGGAACTGAGACTGTAGGCTTAGCGTCTGGTTTTATGTCGCTGGCGGCGTTATCCGCGAGTGCACCGAGAGTCAAAAGATCGTCCTCACTCACGTTTTTGTCGGCGTCCTCTGTAGACGGCATCGTGTTGTAGTGGAGGCTTCCGCAGGTCAATGGACTTAGGCTTGCGAAGAAACGCCCCCTCAAATGTGGGCAAACTCAGGAACGCAAAATTGGCTATGTAAAACGTGACTATGTAAAACGTAACGTAAAACGAACCCAGTTTGCGGCCATCCTCTCAGACGAGCAGCATATTCAATTCAATTCAATTCAATTTTATTTCCAACACAGTGTTGGGGGTCCCCGGGCGAAAAAGCTGTCATTGACAGCTTGAGAGTGCCTGGGGGCCCATACAGACAGCAACATATTGTGAAAAAGTACAAAAAATATGACGCGTAACAATATGAGTACACAATAACACCATGTGAATTTATACAATTCTATATGGTACATGTTAAACACTGTATAAAGATTATCAACCGTTGATAGAATTATAAATGACATAGATCAAATTTTCCCACATGGCTTGTTTTCTGGCAAAAATTACAATAAAGGCTTGAACACCAAAATTTTCCCATATACAAGATAGAGACAAATGCATTATCATCTATTGTTTACAAAAAAATCTCGCATTTTTTTACTAGTAAATGTATCAAAGATAATGTATTTTTCTAGATACTTGTTTAAAATAAAAGGTAAATTATATGTCAGCGACTGCGAGAAGTATTGAGTGCGCCGGCGCGGCACGAAGCCACCTGACACAGCTGCGGGTGCGAGGGTCACTTATTTGTTTCGACAAGTCAGATGTCCTTTTTAAAAATGATCTGAAACTTTCATTTGACAAGAACAAAGAATGCAATAAACGAAATTCATAAATATTTTTTACGCTTATTATACCATAATGAGTGTACAATTGTGCGGTTGGGTGTAATCGTGGCACATTGATCAACATGGATTTAGAAAAACATTTTCTTGTGAAACACAACTACTCAGCGTTACTAACGACTTTCATGTTGCTCTTGATCAGGGATCCCAGATGGACTGCATTTGTCTTGACTTTGCAAAGGCTTTTGACAAAGTATCACATAATCTTCTTCTTCAAAAACTAAGTAAACTGAACATTGATCCTGGTGTGTTTAATTGGATTATAGCATTTCTAACAGATCGTTCGCAATTTGTAACTTGTAATGGTATTAACTCTACTCTCACATCTGTTTCTTCTGGCGTACCTCAAGGGTCCGTTTTAGGTCCTTTACTTTTTCTCATTTATATTAACGACCTTCCCAGTGTTGTCTCCTCCTCAATCAAATTATTTGCTGATGACTGTGCCATTTGTCGAATAATATCTTATGATTCTGACTCCAAGCAATTACAGCATGATTTGGATTCTATTTTTAAATGGTGTGAGCTATGGTCGATGGAACTAAACATTAACAAATGCAAACTAATGCGCATGGCCCGTAAGGTTACTTTTACTTCTACGTATAACCTTAATAACACAACACTAGAGCTTGTAAAGTCTTATAAGTACTTAGGAATGATCCTGAGCTCCGATCTTTCCTGGAACTTACATATTAATTATGTGACTAATAACGCTAACCGTATGCTTGGTTATCTTAAACGTAACTTTTCTCTGGTCCGTTCATCATTAAAACTATTCCTTTATAAAACATTAGTGAGGTCAAAGCTTGAATATGCAGCCTCCATCTGGGATCCCGGTACCACCTACCTTACTGGCTCACTCGAATTAATTCAGAACAGGTCCGCGCGTTTTATTCTGGCTAATTATAATCGTACCGCTAGCGTAACATCCATGAAAAATACTTTATCTCTACCCAGTCTCGCCCATCGCCGAAAAATGTCTAGTATTTGTCTCTTTCACAAAATTTTCCATCACAACACTGTACTCAAAAATCAACTAATAACCCCACCATCGTTTGTTTCAGCACGCCTGGATCACCGCCACAAAGTAGGCGTCCCATTTTGCCATTATAACAAATATTTCGCATCATTTATACCTAGAGTCTCGAATGAATGGAATCATCTACCTGCATCACTCACATCGATTATTGATAGTGTTCTTTTTTGTTCAAATGTTTCAAACCATGTATTTCCCGTTGTTTAACTATTTTGTATTTTCAACTGTTATTTTTTATTGTTGTCCCCGTTTGTTTAACTATTTTGTATTTTCCACTGTTGTTCTCTTTTTCTCACCACTCCCCTCTGTAATGCCTCTGGCCCTGAGGGTAAAATAAATAAATAAATAAATAAATTAGCAATATATCGAATCGCTTTTTTTGAAGAACCAGGATGGTGTGTACGTTTCCTGCTGTGGTCGTGCCCCATACGAGCGTGCAGTAATTTATGTGTGAAGTGAATAGGGCATGATAAATATGAAGTTTTGCATTATATGGAAGGATGTGTTGACATCGTGACAAGGCTCCTGTCGCCGATGATAAGGACTTAAGGATAAGATGATAAGGAAGCTTCAATGTGATCTGTCCATGTCATATTGGCAGAAATTGTAACTCCAAGGATCCTGTGTTTGTTAACTATTTAAATAGAAGTGGTACCGAGTAATAAATCGTGTATTATTTGTGTCTGCTTATGTGTAGTTTTGAATAAAATAGCCTTAGATTTATTTGTATTTATTCTTAGACCATTCTCATTGGACCAGTGCCAGAGTTTCGAAAGTTCCCTTTCAGCTTTTAAAATGATTTCATTTGTATCCCATCCGGAAATAAACAGGCTCATGTCATCCGCATAAATAACGTAGACTGCGTTACTATCTTGCTAAACAACATCAATAATATACACATTGAAAAGGAACGGTCCTAGAACACTTCCTTGTGGAACACCGGCAGTAACTAATTTGGAAGATGAAATGTTATTATCTATTGCTACACACTGCTTCCGGTCGTAAAGATAAGACTGAAACAACGATTGGGCAACCCCGCGGACACCGTATGCGTGCAATTTTTTTAGGCAATATCTCGTGATTTACTTAATCAAATGCCTTACTGTAGTCAATAAATACTCCAAGAGTAAGCCGATTTCCTTCAATATTCTTAATGATAAGTTCCTTCATTGTTAAAAGTGCTGTTTCTGTTGATTTTCCCTGTCGAAAGCCATGTTGACTATCTATTAGTATGTCGTGTTTAGAGAAAAAATTGTTGATGCGTGAAAAAATTATTCTCTCAAGTCCTTTAGAGAACACCGGAAGAATGGATACTGGCCTATAATTGTTAAAGTTATTTTTCTCTCCATTAAAGATGACCGAAACTTTCGCCTTTTTCATTCTACTTGGAAAACAACCAAACTCTAGAACTATATTAAATATGTAGTTTAGACAGGGAGCGATAGCATCAATTACGTATTTTACAGGCTTTATCTGAACGTCCTCTATGTCTGTTGAGTGGGTGTTTTTTAAGCTCATAAATGTGCGACAAATCTCCATTTCATCCGTAGGTTCAAGCAACGCGGTTTCACAACATTGGTACCCGGGTTTCGAACCAGTGATGTTATTCAGCGGCCTAACCATATCCACAAAGTGCGTATTGAAATGCTCAGCCAATGTGACCCCTGAAAGTTTGTTGTTTCCTATTGTTAATTCAGTTGTGTTACATTTCGTGTTTTGTTTTTTAAGAACCTCATTTATTATCTTCCATACTCTTTCGGGGTGCTTTTTGGACACCTCAAAAAAAAGGTTGTTATAGTAAGATGTTTTTGCCTTCCTTAACTCGGGGGTTAGCTTGTTTCTATGTTTCTTAAAAGCTGCGAGTTTACACGGTTCCCTCGTACGCAAGAACGCTTTAAAAAGTTTGTTTTTTTCGTTGATCATTTTTAAATGTTCAGGTCCTATCCAAGGCTTTCTAATTTTCTTTTTTTGCTTTTCGGTTATGCGGGGGAAAGCGGCATTATAATGGTGAAGAAATATTGATAAGAACGCGTCATAAGCGTCACTACCGTTGGTTTTGCTATAGACGGATGACCAGTCAGCATTTACGATATACCTACGGAAGGTATCCAGGTTTCTGCTTGATAGGCACCGATATGTGAATTTAGATTGACGTGTTTTTTCCCATGATGTGTAAGTAGAATACGCTATAAAAATGGGACAGTGATCACTAATATCAGAGCATATTGTACCTACCACTTGAATAGGTGTGTCTATATTTACAATGAAAAGGTCAAGGATGGATTGACCCGTGAGTGATACACGAGTTGGGGTCGTGATGACATTCTGGTAACCGCACGAATTTATTCTGTTATTAAAATCACGGGCATGCGGGTTATCATCAAGCATATTTATATTGAAATCGCCCCCAATTAGCAAGCGATACCGATGAATTGATGCGAAATCTAATATTTCTTCAATAAAATCAAGAAAAACGTTCCGATTACCAGAGGGGGACGATACACAACCGCAAACATTTCACTTTTACTTAGCAAACAAAGTGCTTCATAATCTGTTGTGATAAGCGTGAATTTTTCCATCACTTCGCATGAGAATTGCTGTTTAACATGCATCGCTACGCCACCGCCTCGCATTCCACTTCGGTTTATAAAATAATGATTGTATTCATCCAAGACTAACATATCGCTATCTGTGTGATACCATGTTTCAGAAAACATAACAATGTCAAATCGGAAGTTGGACTCGTCAAGAAAAGTAGAAACTTGATCCTGCTTACGCGCAAGAGATCGCGCGTTGACATGAACAAAAGAAAGAAAGTCATTTGACTGCTTTCGTACCGCAATATCAGATGGTAATCCGTACTCTTGATAAAGCATTTTAGGGGAAAGATATAGTGATCTAGCAAAGTTTACGCTTATACAATTTTGCACAAGTCACTTTCAGATACGATTTGTACTACCGGACTTTTCTCTGTTTTACGTGCAAATATTTTACCGTTCCGTGTCCACAAAAATCGCCACTGGCACTCACGTTTCTTGGCAATCGCAAGAGAAAGAAGCCGCTTCAGCGCGGGACATAAGTGCTCATTCAGATAAACTTGTGTTTCGTTCTCAATTCCGACATCACGGTTCCTCATGCGACTCTTACGAGCATTCGCAAGAACGGTGTCTCTTTTCTGCCTGCTTCTGAACTGCACGATGACGTTACTCTTGCCCTCCTCTCGCGTTGGTACGCGATGACAAGCCTCAACATCGTTGGCGGCAATGGGTTCACCAATCACGTCACCTATCTTACCTACAAGTTCAGTGACGTTTTCATTTTCATTCTGTGCAAGCCCTCTTATTTCAATGTTAGACCTGCGCGAGTACTGCTCACATTGAACAACCCTCATCTGGAGTTGTTCAATCAGACTCTCGTTCTCTTTGCACCTCTCGCGCAAGCCCTCATTTTCCTTCTTCAGAGCCTACCTTTCGCTACGTGCCTCCTCAAGCTTTTTCTTCATATCTTCAAATTCCGCGTTTATAAAATTCATGCTCTCTTGTAGCCCCCTCATTTCAGTACGGAGCTTGCGAAGCTCACTACGATCATCTCTCCCTGACGTAGACGCCGCGGGTTTAGTCATCGCACTTCGCAATCAAAAACAGCAATTAAACTCAACAGCAGCGACAGCAGTAACAATATACAATTACGGTGGAAAAAATCACCACACCAACCTGGGGAGTGAACAACACTTGTTTAGGCGAAGCGTCAGCTGGCTGTCGCTGGTGCTGAATGACGGTTCCAGCAAAGGCAGTCCTCTTTTCTAGGCTCGCTTGGTGACGTCGATGGTCGACAGCAGCTTCTAGCGCTGCGTCACTCCCGGTGGAAGAGATAGCGTGCCCAGGAAGACTGCGTGGGCGCCGATGAAATGAACAGCAAGGTCTTGGTTTTCTGCGGAGTGAACAACACTTGTTTAGGCGAAGCGTCAGCTGGCTGTCGCTGCTGCTGAATGACGGTTCCAGCGAAGGCAGTCCTCTTTTCTAGAATCGCTTGGTGACGTCGATGGTCGACAGCGGCTTCTGGCGCTGCGTCACTCCCGGTGGAAGGGATAGCATGCCCAGGAAGACTGCGTGGGCGCCGATGAAATGGACAGCAAGGTCTTGTTTTTCGGCGGAGTGAACAACACTTGTTTAGGCGAAGCGTCAGCTGGCTGTCGCTGCTGCTGCTATCACGTCTGGGAGCCAGTGTGGGATTTCCCTTGCTGCTACCCGTCTCGAGGAATGACAGAGCACACCGGTTCAACAACACGTAAATATTTAATGACCGCTATCGCCTGCGGCGCGATCCCAACAGCCCCCGCGCATACGCTGCGACGGCCCTTTATCAGCGGCGGAGCGCCGCTCGCGTGGCCAGTTGCCCTTGGCCCCCTAGTCGTCAAGATGACCACTCACGATCGTCGTAGGGGCAACCTGGACCAACCGCTTGGAATCTCCAGGTTGCCCACAACCTACAAAGCAAGACGTCACGGCAGCTCAACTGAGCGATAAGCTCAACTGGTTATAAAGCAAGGTGCGCTGACACGACGACATGCGGAGCAATGCCGTAGGCGGTATCTCTAGTTTCGGAATGTGGAGCAGACGCTCGTCAGCCGCAAGCGCTATCTCCCAGGCGGTACCAAGCGCCCGATTTCGAGTCAGGCAACGCGCCGCAGAAGAGCAGGAAAACGCACATGTTTGCAGGCGCAGTAGGACGCGCATGCGCGTTTGTGTGATCTCGAAATCAGGCGACCCACCGGCAGATGGCAGAGCAATGCATTTCAGTCGCAGCTCGCGCGTCCTGAAGACCTTTGTCCCCGACTGTAAAAGGCTGAGGCTAGATAAGAGACGGGAAAATTGCGCGGGCGCCTTACCGCAACCGCTAGCTTTCTACGTGCTCCACGAGTGCTAATTTTAGTGCTGTACTACGCTTCTCACGCGCTCAAAGTCTTTCTGAAAATTACTGATTTAATGGTTTTCGATGACAGTGAGCAAGTTTCGAATTGGAACTATATGTCTATTTTTATTAATTAAAAAGTTAATTAACGAATTTTTACTAATTAGCCGACTGATCGTTACGATTAGCCTTCTATATTATGTACCCCTGGCCGTATAACTCACCTGCGCAGACCGCATTAACCTAGCTTTCATGGTTTGTTTTTAAAAATACTGTTAAGCTTAAAAAAACACCCTGTATATATATATATATATATATATATATATATATATATATATATATATATATACAGGGTGTTTTTTTACCCTTACAGAAATGTCATATATGACCCAGATATATTTGATATAGGGCCGTATATGGGCATATAAGTAGACATATAAGGTCATATATTGCCATACAAGGGCTGAAATCAGGGCAGATATGGTAAGGTGACACCATATATGACGCAATATATTGCCAGATAAAGTCATATATGGTGCCAGTGGCTGTCATATATAACTGTATAGGATGCCTGATACTCCTGTATATGGCACTATATGGTGCCAGTCAACATGTAGATGCAGGTAGCACTCCGCGTCGGCCGGTATCGGGACTACGCCGGCCCGCCCATGGCAACAGGATGGCAGCGCCTGGCCATGGGCGCCGGGAAGCTACCGGCCCCGGCCGGCGTCGGGGTTTCGTCTTGCTCACTGGCCAGTCCAGCCGTAGAAGTTACAGTGACTGGCCGGCATCGGGTTTTTGCTGTCTTTGCTGGCTAGTCTTTCCATGGAGGTTCCAGTAACTGGCCGGCATCGGTATTTTGCTGTCTTTGATGGCCAGTATTTACGGAAGTTCAGTAACTAGCCGGCATCGGTATTTTGCTGTCTTTGATGGCCAGTATTTACATGGAAGTTCAGTAACTGCCCGGCATCGGTATTTTGCTGTCTTTGATGGCCAGTATTTACATGGAAGTTCAGTAACTGGCCGGCATCGGTATTTTGCTGTCTTTGATGGCCAGTATTACATGGAAGTTCAGTGACTGGCCGGCATCGTCGCTTTGCTGTTCGCAGGCTGGCGAGCCCCGGGAACTTCCGTTTACTGACCGGCATCGTTTTATTTTTTTGCCTTTTTCACTATGCAGTCAATTCATTGAGATTCCGACGAACTGCGGCAATTCATGAATAGCGAGTGGAAATGTTTGCGTTGATCAATCCTTCGTAAATGACTGCCGACGCTGGCGTATTTGATCCCACCATGGCAAGGCTGACGTGTTTTATCGCGAAAACGCGAGAAAAAACAATGCAGTGAGGAAAATTTGCAGTCCAGGATTTGAGAATCTGACCCCTTACGCCACGAAAATTAAATTTTACAACGCCGAACGATACTTTTTTTAGGAAGTTAGTTTATTTTGATGTACTATACTTAAGGTCCGGCGTTATACGCACGTGTTTGGCTCTGATAAAAAATAAAAACGGTATAGCGGAGCCTCGAATGAAAAAAAAAAAGAAAAAAGACGTGGCATGATTGAGCACGCGCTTTGAGTTACAAAAACAATAATAAACATTACTTTCCAGAAACTAGAAAAGTAAGAGATGTGTTTATTGCTTATGACGCCACGAGAGGTACATAACTCTCCTGAGAGATCATTTTATTGGTCATTTTAGTCTAGTGTGAAAATATGCTATTTCAGGCAGGAATCGACGGTTTTATGTGGTAGTTACGATCATCTAAGAGAAATATTTTAAATGTTCACATAGCCAAACGATATCTGTCTCTTAATAGCTTATGTTATACGACATACCGTACCAGAGGAACGCGAATATAAAAACTTTTTTTTCTTTACTCAAAAAAGCGAGAAACACCAATGCGTTGTGGATGTTCACACTGCTGGATTTGTGAATGTGACCCCTTGACGCTACGAAAAATAAATGTTACAATGCCGAACGATACCATTTCTGAAATCTAGTTTAATTATCCGCGCTGTACTTGAATCTCAGGAATAAAAAAGTGTTTAGGCCTAATAATAAGTAAAACTGCGGTGCACAACCTGTATAGGTAAGACCACGCGGCACGCGGGGGATAGCGCTGATCTACCAGAACAAAATTAAATACTACTTTCCGGAAGTCAGAAAATTAAGAGATGTGCTTAGTACGTAGCGCGCTATGAGCTCAACTAAATTACTGCCTTAAAATGGCGGTATTTTTGTTTCAATAGTGGGTGAAGATGACCGTTTTCATGACAAACTTTGGCTTCATCACTGTGGCAGTTCCACCACTTACAGCATTTTCCCATTTTGCTCTCAATGTGCCCGTTATTATTATTTTTATTTCTTCGTTGAAAGGACTTGCGCTGTTTGCCTACTACACTGACCCACCTATTAGCACGGAGGAAGCGAATCATCCCGGCAAAACAAGAGGGCCAGGGTTTCTGAATTGCATCAATTCAAATGTGGGCTCGCACTTTTTATTTTCACCTTCTGCGTGATTGTTACCCTGAAGAACGGTGCCGACGACAGCATAAACATAGAAAATATTTAAAATAATAAAAACTAATACAAAAAGGTGTGAAAAATTTTAAAATAATAAAAACGAATTCGAAAAGGTGAGACAAAAATATTTAAAATAATAAAAAGTAATACAAAAAGATGAGAAAAAGTATTTAAAATAAAACCTAATACAAAGAGGTGAGAAAAAATATTTAAAATAATAAAAATAATACAAAAAGGTGAGAAAAGATTTAAAAATAAAAACGAATACAAAAAGGTGAGAAAAAAAATATTTAAAATTATAAAAAGTAATACAAAAAGATGAGAAAAAAATATTTAAAATAATAAAAACCAATGCAAAAAGGTGAGGAAAAATATTTAAAATAAAAAAATACAAACGTAAGAAAACAAAAAGCGTTTACCGCGATTCGAACCAACGACCACACGCTCAGCAAACCAGAGCGTCAACCCACTAGGCTACCGCCGCCCGGCTGACTTCGGCTCTTTTTCTAGAAGGTTGCATGTCTGCTGAATTCGTTTTGAACCATTACAGGCTTAGTTTCGTATTTATTATTTTGCAACATGTTCAGAGTTTTTTCATAATATTGTGGCGATATTGACGTGCGCAATAATTTATTATTGTTGTGTCTTTTATGAGTTTTATAATGCGGTTTGCTGATCGTTTTATTTCAAACGTGTTGAAGATACAAATACTATCTCATCGAATCAACGGCCTATGTTTCGCACGTTTTGCCGGCCGTGTGCGTTTGAATGCCTGTGTTCACGACCGGCTAACGGTCCAATTACCCGATTAGTGGTGATGCGTGGAGTTTGCTTTAGTTTCAAATGTGTCCGACAAAGACGGAAGCGAATGTGGGACGTGGAACTACGTCAAATCTGCTCAACAGCCAAGATCATGGCACGGGATCGAAGTAAGTTCGTTTTTTGTTTGTTAGGGCTAGAATATTTCCTGCGTTCAAAAGACTTGTTATTGTCTGTAGATCGCTTGCTTTTACCAGTATTACTAATTGTGCGCGAATGGTGTTATGCGAGGCTGTTTTTCTTTTTTCCCCGATGCAGAGGCTGTCTACTCGTTTAAGTTCGATCAGTAGTGGCGGAACTCTTTGGGAGACGGGGTGGGGGTCTGGGGGGCCAAAGGCGGAAGAGGAGGGGGGGGGGGGTTGATTTCCTCCCTCCGCCGTATTGTTTACTGGTAAGCTAAAATGTCTGGAAGATGCGGTGCCCCTCCATCGCCGACGCCACTCTCCGTACTTGCGTGCTGAGAGCTGGACCCGACAAAAAGCAGCGATTGATTGATCGCGCAAGTCCGTAGCTTTCGCCGCCCCAGTCGTCTGCAGACGCCTTCATTTTCGCAATTCGTACTCAGAAAAGAATTGCCAAAAATAGCATACCACTGCCGATCGCAAGAATTTGTGCCCGCGAAATAATTTTTGACGCCGGCACTTATTCCTCGCGAAATGTCGAGCTCTAAAGATCATTCGCTGTACACGTGTTTCGTATGATCCAACGCACGTGTAACGAATTTCACACCTCCAGAAACACTCAGGCTGCTTCAAATGGTAAAGCATTTATTCTCTTCTTACTGGTGTTTTTTTTTAGAGGCTATCAAGTATTAATTACAAGCTTCTAGGGAAATGTACAAGCATGTCCTCAATTAAGGTAGTGTCTCGCCAGTTTTTGTTATCTATATTTTGTTCAGTGTAAGTATATAGTGTTAGACATACCTCACCCCATCCCTGTTTTTCCTGTGGTACTCCCTTCAGCGAATGGTGTAAGTTGTAATTGTTTTTAGTTGTTGCATGATTGTAGTAAGGTGGTGAGCTGGTACTAATTGGACACCTTGAAAAATAGTTTGCAAAAAGCCAAGGAGACAGGGAGAGTAACACGTAGACCTCATGCGAGCGCAGACTGAACTCGCATAAATCAGAGAAGGGAGAAATAATGTATGCGGAAGGAGCTCGAGCACAGGCCCAAGTGGAACGCGCTGATTTACCTGTTAGCAAGAGCAGATTTAAAAAACATAATTTTTATGTCAGTTAAGGTAACAGATGGATGGCTAATACATAAAAACAGCTCAATCTCTCTCTAAAATCTATGATGGATTGTCACCTACCTATGCACTGTTTACACTGCTCGTGTATGAGGAAACACGTGAATAATTAGCAGATACTATAAAAAAGCATACAAGAGAATTATTTTAGGCCTTTATTATTCTTAGTATGGGCGAACAATGTGTCTGCACATCCGTCTGTTACCTGAGCTGCCGAGGAAATTGTTTTTACAGTCTTATGCCTATGGGTGAATTAGCACATTCCACTTGGACCTGTTCGAAATTTTGCGAAAGCTCCTTCCGCATTCTTTATTTTTTTCTTTTCCAATTTATTTGTGTTGGGAGTTTGCACTGGTATGTAGTGTATGTATTCATCTCCTTTATTCCTTGTTTTTTGCGCGCTATATTTCAAGATGTTCAATCAGAATGAACTCACCACCTTACTGCATGGGAAGGCTGTTGTTAATTCTAGAGTGTCTGTAAAACAATCTACCTGACATCTTTGCCTCACGCCCCAGTTACTGAAGCTCACATTCTCCGAGCACAGCCTTTCTGATTTCTCTCATCCTCTTATTTATTTTCTTTTGTGTTCAATAGATCGAGTTGCCATTGTGCACCAGTCTGCGTCCTACGTGTTCCTGTCCTTTTGTCCTTGTCTTTTTGTGCACTTTTTTTCAAGTTGGTCCATGATATTTTTTATCATATATTCTAATCTGTGTTTTCGTCTTTATACTTACTGCAGCTTTTCCCAATTTGACGTTGGCATTCACTTTCGCCATCCTGATGTGAGTGACCTGAGACGACACAGAATGTCAGTCTTCTCTGCTGAAGTCCTGGCTTCATGGAAGACTGCCAAGACTGTTCATGGTAAGGTGCTCTATATATTGAGCAATATAATAGCAACTTATTGCTGCTAGGATTGTTTTTAACACAGACAGTATTTATGGGCTGGCCTTTAGCAGTTCTGATGCCACTCACGTGGAATGAAAGCCTGTAAGGGAATTGCGCATTTCATTCGTAAGCGGAATTATGAGTTTACAACAGTAGTGCGTTGCGTTGCCTTGCGTTGGGGGATCGGTGGCCGACTGGGCTAGCGCACACCAACTCGGAGCATGTGGAGCGAAAGCTTGCGCTGCAGAACGCAAGGATCCTGGGTTCAATCTCCACCCCTGCCCATTTTGATCTGGATGAGCATCGTACCGGCGTGCGATCATGTATCACTACTGCGTGGTGCAGGTTGAAGACCCCAGGCTAGCAGTCATACTGCACTGGCTAAATTGCTCATCTACAGCGAGCAACTCATCACAACTTTGAAATGGCTGACCAACTACACGCTGTATAAATATCCACAGAACCCCAACAGAAGTGCGTCACTACTAGCATCCAGTATTGCTGTGTGTGTTGTATTTGTATTTTGTATTTGTTTATTTAGTGTTCCCAATAATGGCTGAAGCCTTCCCATTGGTGCGCTTGTTAGTAGCAACACACCAACACGAACGAACGGCGAGAGTGGTGAACAGTGCCACTCTTGCCGCTCGCCACCGCGCCGACTGGTTTTCGGAGAACTTTGCAGTATTGGTCTCTGTGGTATTTGGTCATATATCGCACATGGACACAACCAGGGCGCTGTACCTACAATTCAACACTTGCAAGACTTGCGTGAATACACCCTGTAGGTGCTTGCACTTTCAGAGTCATTTTAATGTTGCAGAAATGATAGAATGGATGCTTGGGCGAGTTGGTGAACCGTATTCTACGGTGACAGCGCAGAGAAACAATCGCACTCCAGATACTCGGGAAGACAAGCACACGTGCTGAACTTAAAACTTTCGTGTATTCGACTACTTTGTTCTTCTCTTCAACGTCTGGATTGACTTTTCAGAACGTGATAAGGAGAAGAAATAGCACAAAATACAAG
This sequence comes from Ixodes persulcatus, assembly GCA_013358835.2. Classification (NCBI taxonomy): domain Eukaryota; kingdom Metazoa; phylum Arthropoda; class Arachnida; order Ixodida; family Ixodidae; genus Ixodes; species Ixodes persulcatus. The sequence continues at coordinate 23,451 of JABSTQ010002956.1, forward strand.
AAAAAAGCGAAGAACAGCACAAAAAAAAAGAAACGAAAACAAAAAAAAAAAAACTAAAATAGGAAGCCTTTACAAGTCATCCCTCTCCCTCACTGCTATCCTTAAGATAGAAATTGGTGCTTTTTGGTCGACAGCACTATAGAAGGACTACTTACACACTTGTTCTTCAGATGCTCTATTCTTTGCGCTTCCATTATTTCTCTTGTCAATGTGTCTCGACTCTTACCTATTACGGAACAAGTTTCAAAATGTGCTACACAACCACAGTCCGGACAGTGGGTTCCCAAATGTCCAGCGGCGACTCAGTGGGTGTTATAAAAATGCTCCTTTAAACAATGATTTAAACACCTGCCAGTCTGGTCTACATAAGTGGTGTGGTAAGGAGCATGTAGGCCAGACTGGCGGGTGTTTGAATGATTGTTTAAGGGAGCATTTTTATAATACCCATCGAGTTGTCGCTGGACATTTGGGAATCTACTGTCCGGATTGTGGTTGTGTAGCACATTTTGAAACTTGTTCCGTAATAGATAGGGTTTGAGACACACTGACAAGAGAAATAATGAAAGCGCAAAGAATAGAGCATCTGAAGGACAAGTGTGCAAGTAGTCCTTCTATAGCGCTGTCGACCAAAGAGCTCCAATTTCTATCTAAACGATAGCGGTGAGGGAGAGGGATGAATTGTAAGGGTTTTCTTTTTCGTTTTTTACTTTTTTCTTTTGTCTTTTCCTTTTCTCTTCTCTTGTCTTTCGCTTTTTTTCTTGTATTTTGTGCTATTTCTTCTGCTTATCACGATCTGGAATGTCAACCTAGACGTTGAAGAGAAGAATGAAGTAGTCGAATAAACAAGTGTTATAAGTTCAGCGCGTGTGCTTGTCTTTTTGAGTATCTGGTGTGTGATTGTTTCCCTGCACTGTCTCCGTAGATTATGCAAAAATGAATAATGACATTGGCATATTTGTCGTGCCAAAGCCTGTCACACTTGTTCCGAACTCTGATCTCCACGAGATCACAATACCATTGTTTATGTTGTAGTGGCACGGCAGAGTCTATACTTGTTTTGCTCCAGTCTTTGTAAGGGGGACGCTGTAATCCGATTCTACTCAATTATGGTGTACTAGATAGCACTATATTTGCAGAGCTAGTCTTCGGTTTTTGTAGTTCCATCGAAATATATTTCAGCTTTTAAGTTACTTGTTATTTAGCATGTAAATTTACAAGCTTATCTAGATTGAAGGCAGCAAATATTTTGCCAGCACTCATGGTACGTGTTTGAAGTATATTGCGTTAACATAATTGACCCAACCTTTGATTTTTATTTGTCAGTGCCTCAAGCGAATTGTGCATGCTGGGATTGCTTTTGTTTGGTTGTTTCACATGATCTACAGCACATTTTTCACCTTTCTACTGAGTGCAGCCCTCGCCGAACAGAAGCTAGCATCGACTAGGCCAAGGTTCCAGTCCATGGCAGTCTGCAAAGGTTGTTGATGGTAAGCTGCCTTATATATACAGCTGTGTAAGAGCAGCTTGTCCTGGGTGACAATTTAAAATGCATTTTTATGTTTTAGAAAGTGAAATTTGCATGGGCATACTTGCAATGTGAAACCTTACCAAGCCTGTTCTGAACTTTTATCCTCTTGAGATTTCAATACAGCCGTTTGTGCTGCACACACACTGGCTACTTCGGCCAGGTAGAGACTTGATACATATGAAGGTAGACGGGTGAGTATCAACTGCTCAGTGCTGTCCATGGTGACGTTCTCTCCTTATCAGACGACTTACCACACTTGGTTCGCAAGGCATTTGAAAAGGAGAGCAAGTCAGCTGCTGCATGATGCTCCCAGTACTGGGCAGTCGATGATTGCTTGTTCACCTTCGTATAGATCACGACTGTACTTCAAGCTTGGCAAGTGTGACACCTATCTGATTCAGCCTAGCAGTGGTGTGCTGAGCGGTATGTGTAGAGCTATTTGACTTGTGTACAGACAGTGGCTGTGCAGTATAAAACAGACCCAATTGGGAACTTTAATGCAACCTTCTGTAGTCCCATTGATGATATGATTATGATTACACAACGTTTTATGGCGCAAAGAAAAAAATAACGCGATATAATCGGTTTTCTAGACTGCCTGTGCGACCTTCAAGCTTGTCTTTTTACGTTCTGCGCAGTGAAATGCCCTCTATAAGCAATATTTAGGGAATCCTTGAGCTATATGCTGAAAGGAGTGAAAGCAGCAGTCCCGGCCGCATTCTCCCCTCTTCTGTATACTGTGCAAATGCAGACGGACGCGCACTTCGGATGCTTTAAACCTAAGGGCCCGTCATAAAGCACACGGCTTAATAAGCATCAATTATTGTGAAGTGTTCGCGGATTTGGCTTTTAAATGTCATGCACATAGGAAGCACAATGGTGGTGTAAAGTACGCCGACATCGTAATGGTGCACTTTAAGTAGGGTGACCAGACGTCCCGTTTTGGCCGGGACAGTCCCGTTTTTGAGGTCCGCTTCTGCCGTCCCGTCTTTTTGTACCAATGAAGAACCATGTCCCGTTTTTGTCCCAATAAAGAACCATGTGAGTTAAAGCGAACCGCAACTATGTCTACTCGTTACAAGTATATTTTACAAAAATTACCGTAGGTACTTACAAAAATTTACCAAGAGAGTAAGATTTAGAACTGTTCTTGCCCACAAACACTCATTCTCTCGCGAAGACGCGAGTGTAGAAATATTTCTTGAGCTACCGGATATAGCACTGATGTGTGATTGAACTTCACATATATATGTGGGAAGACTTTTACAACCGAGTCTTGCCGGATAAAGTCCTGCTTAGGAAACTTCGGTTGTCGGCAAAATACTCCCACACCAACAATGGACCCGAAGCAGGACCTTCCAAATGAGTGCATGCAACTGAACCGTGAGTGTGACTGTTCCCTAGGCCCTGAGGCATTAGTGCAATATGGTAACGTTTTGAAATAAGAGCAGTTCTTTCATTAATTTTTTTCGACCAATCTATATCTCTCACTGGCTGGGATGTCCCGTTTTCTACCTTGAGGAATAGGGTCACCCTAACTTTAAGGTTATATTATACAGGGTATGTTCAGCGAAATGCGGGCCAAATCGTTTGTGCCAAAACTATACATCGCACAAAAAAAAAGTCTTGTGTTGTTTGGTCCTGAGCCAGGGGCCTATTTAGAAAAATTATTACAAAGCAATGTTGCTAATAATATGTATGTGGGCTGATTCTTGTGTTTATTTTTTCTTCCAATTACAGCATACACGGAGGGTATCTCCAAGGAGGAGGAGTGGATCCCCGCCCCTGCCCGTTTCGATCTGGATGAGCATCGTACCGGCGTGCGGTTGTGTACACTACTGCGTGGTGCGCGTTAAAGAACCTCAGGACTAGCGGTTGTACCAGCGCTGGCTAAATTACTCATCTACAGCTGAGGACAGCAGACGCCCACTGAGGCAAACTAACATCCGACTGTATAACATACACACAATTTTTTCTTTTTTTTTAGAAGGAGTGGGATTATGCAGAGAGGCTAGTGGGTTTTTCTATGGGTACGAAGCTGTCCGAAGTAAGGTCAGAATGGAAAAAGCACCACCAAGTTCCGCCTGGTCCCAAACAGCCACGCTAATGAACACGGAATTCAGAAAAATAGTAATACGAAGGACTTACGCAGGCAGCCACACTTTTTGAGGTCGCAATGACATTTGAGTATGATCACAAATATGCCTGCTTTCTCAAGGTCGCCTAGTTTACACACCATATTGGTGATCTTTAGCGCAGCAGGAATTTTTTTTATCAGAATTAAACGTCATTGTTAACTGAACAAATGTGGCTGTCTGTCTAAGTCCTTCGTGTTTTTATTCTTTTTACTTCTGTGTTCATTATTTCATTTTTTTTCTCATGATTTAGTCCTTTGTGTTTTTGTTTCTTATGG
>JABSTQ010002957.1:0-23850 GCA_013358835.2 Ixodes persulcatus
TTGTGTAATGTCAAATAGGTAACTATTAACGGTAATTTGATGTATACATACTCATCACCCAAGGTTTTTTTAACACTTACTCAAATTAAATCTGTGTTTGAATATTTATCTACCATAAAACCCCACTGTGTAAGTGACCACCCCGTTTTCCGAAAATTATACATTTTTGCAAAAGACCTAACAAGCGCCCCCATTCTCCCGTCAACTCCCGGTGGCGTTTTTTTTTTTTTTTCCTTTTCTGTGGTAAGTTTGATTTTTTTTTTCTTGTCCTATTACATATTTCAGTGAAAAGTGATCCCTAAAACTTGCATGTAAACGATAATTGATGTTGGTTTAATGAAGAATCCAATCCAAGCCAAGCTGGAAAATGCGCGTGACGTTGCGCGTCACATGCACGGGCGTGAGCGCACCAATCCGTCGCATTCGTTTGGACTGCATCGTGTTCGGATCGTGCGGCCGTCTCGTCTTTGTTTAGCCATGCATTCCTACACGGTGCAAAAGATCAAGGTGGTGGAGTGGCATCGGAGAAATGGTAAGAACGTCCACTTAACCGCTCGGCAATTTAAGCTCGACCACAAGAGAATCCGCGAGTGGGAAAAAAACTATGAAGTTCTGTTGCCACAGAACTTCGGCAAGTCGAAGCTCCGGCAAAAGAGCGCCGGTGTTCTGCAAAGAAGTCGACGATGCCCTCTTCAAGCTTCTGGAGCGCGAAAGGAGTGCGGGACATGCTGTCAGCAACAGACTTTTATCCGAAGAAGCCCTCAGGATCGCAAGCCAGCTGCAGCTCGGGAACTTTGTACCTTCGGGCAACTGGGCTGTGGAGCCGCCAGGGTGCCCACAAACGATGGAAGCAGCGCTTCAATGTTTCCATGCGGCAGGCGACCAATGACAGCCAAAAGGTGCCCGAGGAGTGTGCTGACGCGGCAAAAGCATTTCACTCCGCACTCGGCTGTCTGCGAAGTCGTCACGAATACACCTTGCACAACATGGCCAACATGGACCAGACGATGGTTCGAATGGACACGGCAGCCAATAGAAAGAACAAACTTGCAGGCGCCAACAGAGTTCGGATTTCCAACACCGGCTGTGCCCGGCAGGGCTTTACAGTTGCTTTGGCAGCTTGCGCCTCTGGCCACAAACTACCGGCGTTTGTCATACTGAAAGAGCAAGGTGGGAAAATTCCAACAAAAGCCTTCACGAGCCTTCGTATACCCCGTGACAACTTTTCCTCCGGGATTTTAAGAAAACGAGCATTGTTGCTATCATGGAATCGCATTCGTTTTTTTTTTTTAATTCTTAGTGAATGTTTCTGTCACGGGTTTGAGGAACGGCTGGATGACCTCTGAGAAATTCCTAGAGTGGCTAGAAAGGATATGGGGCCCGAATGTTGACGACGTACGACAGCTGTGGGTGTTGGATCAAGAACCCATCCACAAAACACAAGCGGCAAAGGACACCATCCAGGAACGCAACACAAATCTGGTCTACGTGCCAGCCGGCTGCACCAGTCTGCCCCAGCCCGGCGACGTCTTCTGGAACAAGCCATTGAAGGCTAGTCTTCAAAGGACCTGGGAGGCCTTCATGCAAAAAGAAGAAAAGACTGCCGAGGAAACTTGCGAAAGCTTTCCCGGCAGGACGTGCTCGAGTTCGTCTACGAGGCGTGGGCTTCCGTCCCAGAAGAAACCGTGGCACATTCGTTCAGAGGCTGCGACATCGCAAACGCGCTCGACAATCCGAGGAGGGCGATCTCCACGAGCGGCTCGCTGGCATCGCCACCGTCGTCCCCGAGACGAAACGTTGCTGAACTAAATGGTATGGGATTTCCTTTTCGGCACCTGCAAATCCAATGTAATCACTTTCCACAAAATGCAACGAGCATATAAATCGGGTAGCCTCCACGTTTCGAGGTGCCCGTAAATGCTCTACAGGAATCGCATCCAGCCGTTGGTCCCGATCTCATTGATCTTTCGGAAACGCGTGCAGACGTCTGCCGCACAATGCCACTTTTTTTCGGATGCAGGACATGTGAGACAGCTCTTCACGCAACATCTTTGGGGTATTCTTTTCGGAGCCGATCACGGAAATTCACCATGGGAACTCACTGCTCATCTCCAACTTCTCAACGTACAGAACAACTCTTCTTGAAGTACAGAACAGCGAGTGAAACTGACATAACTGCAAAGCAATCGGACAGCAAACAGTTCCAGCCACGCATGTCGTCTGCTGCACAAAAAAGAAAAAAAAAAAGAAATTGGAGGGGAAAAAAAAGTGCACGGTCGGGTGTAGCCACGTGACTTCCGCCACTCACTCTCTCCTCTCTACTTCTCCAAACTCCGTGCACGGGTTTCAGTTTCGGTTTCGAGCAGTTGCGTTTTTCGGCTTTAATAAAAATATGTGCGACTCTGTTGCAAAATGTTAATTGGGTAGTCTTTCTACACCATAATAAATCGCCTGGCAAAAAATTAAAAAAAATATTTTTGGGGGGTGTGATTGACTTTTTAAGTGAGTTCAGAGTAAAGAGAGAAAGCGAAAGAAGGGAAGAACATTAATAAAAACAAACCAGTGCCATGGCAGGCCCAGATAGCGCATTGAAGAGCTCGCACAAGTATGGATGCTCCACGGTACAAGCTTTGTTTTGTTTACGCTAATGTTTATGCGTGATTACTGTGCCAGATCGCAGCTCTGAAACGAAGCTTAGGAGTTTCAGTACTCAGGGAACGTAGAGTGACTCTAGCTGGTGCCATATCACTCTGACCACCCCCACACCTCCCTTTAGGGTGAAACAAAACAGGAAATGTCAAACCTCCAGGTTTCCTCCTCTCCTCACCAACTTTGCATGTGCTAAAAGTAGGAAGAGTTGAGGGCAGGGCCCTTAGCTCAGTCCTTTCAGTCCTGCATTCTTGACCTGTTAATGACTACAGTTCTATTCCAAGCTGCCAGTCAAGTGTCACTAGGGAAAAAATATGCACTCGTGTGGACTGTACATTGTTAAGTGCATAGTTTTGTTTCTTTCTCAAATTTTATACCTGAAGAACCAATGAAAGCAATTCAAAGAGTCATCAATTGACTGAAGGGCACCAATTATAACATAATTTTAATATGGGCTACTTGGTACATGATTTATGAAAAAGCTCAAAATAAAACCAGGATGCTAGATAGAAAACGTCACAGAAAAGTGCCAATTAATTAGGAAGAAATATCTTATCGATGCCCGGCCCTACTTTTTACATTCATCAGCATTTTGAAGCCGGACGATGGTTCAATTTAAGGAAGCATACAAATAACCACAATTAAGGAGCTGTGGAAACCATAGAATTTAGTCACTTGCCCAATATCTGGAATGAATATTCCATGAAATTCTGAACTTACCTCGTCATCGAACTCTGCAAGCACTGGCACACACTCGGGAAGTGCCTCCGGTGGGCCTGCTACAAGATCCGCTGCTGGAACAGCAGCATCAGCGGCCGGTACGGGTCGAGCGTGATCCACACCAGCTCGCACAACGTGAACTGGAGCAGGAGCACCAGCTGCAGGAACTGCTGCTGGGCAAGCTGGAGGAGCTGGGCCAACACCGCCAGACTGGACATTGTCCCCTGCAACATAATAAAACACTGTTTAGAAACAAGACCATCTCTCCTGCAAGCCACAGCTCCGCAAATGGGCTAAACACGGTACAGGAGCCGACCGATTTTTGGACGCCAAAAATTCAGACATGCTTGATTATTCGGACTTCAACACTTTCCTGGTCTGTTGATGGCATGGGGGCTTCATAGTACTTGATGCCACAGAAGACTACCGGCAGTGTGCTTATTTGTTTTTCCGTAACACACCGGGACTGGAAAAGACGTTTCTTTGGAGAAATAATTATATTAATACGTTTGTAAGAATCTGCACGTAGCACGACCAGGACACAAAACAAAAGGACGAGAAACAAAACCAAAAAAGAAAGAGGAAAAAAGAAAATGCGCTAAAGTTCGCCGGCAGAGAGCTTGTTTACAAAAAAAATACTGGTGAATAGCTAATGAATATTCATGCCTAGCATTTTCGACGGTTTGCGAGATATAAGCTCAATCTTTCTGACAAAATACAATGCTGTAGCAGACCGTCTGGTCACCTTTTGACCAGTTCCACAGTTGCATCACTAGGCACAATCAGCCGCCCAATTAAAGTTCAGCCTTGTTGGTGCTGTGGTCATGCCTACGACCAGCTTCCTCACTCTCTCCTCCTCAACAAAAAGAACTCCTTTCTCCCCAATGACTAAAGGATGTGCGCTGGCCGGGTTCATCGGAAAGTGCATAGTTACAATGTTGTGACCGACTGCACAAACTGTTTTCACTTCAAGCCTCATCTATGCGCATAGACCATGGTGTCTTCGTATGGACATGATTGTTTTGTCGAACTGCAGAAAAGTATTTTTTCGGTCAAAGCAAGAGTGCTGCCGAGCAAAACGGGGTCATCGCCATCAGCAACAAGAAACAAACTCTCAAAGCTCCATTTGCACCCTAAGAGAAGAAAAGAGAATTATAGACACCTCTTGAACTCATTGATACATTGAGGCAACCCTGTAGTATATGCTTACTTCTGTTTGCGACCAAAAAAAATTAGTTACTTTTGATCCCTCGGATAAAGTGTGAGCATATAATGTGTAGTGTGTGCGGTGGGCACCTGAAAGTGCCTACACGCTTACCCAGTAGTGCCAGCAGCTGCTACTGCAGTCTTCTTGATAGCATCCTCTCTATCTGGAGCTCCTGCTCCAGGTTCACAACCCTCTGCTTTGCCGACCTCAGCTTTTCAACCAGTCGGGCATGCTCCACAAGCGACACAGTGGACGTCCTGTCCTCTGTCTTTTTCTTGTACTCGCCACCCACTGCAGGGGACGGCGACATCTCAATCTGGAAAAGAAAAAGGTCCAGGTGTTTCGATATTCATTTAATATAAACTTCCAACACAGGATTGGGACAGACATAGTTCACATTAGATTCCACCCCCCCCCTTATTTTTTAGGTGTAGGTTTCAGCTCTATACCTGCGATTGCCCCCTCCCCCTGAAAAAATGCTTCCAGATGCCCATGACCATATATCCGGTACTCACTGTCATTTCAGGAAATAATTGCTGTATTGTACATAAACTCTCAGTTACTTTGTACTTGCAATCTAGTACTTTTAAATATGATAGCATTTATAAGCAAACCCTATGCACCTTAGGCGTCCTTTGGTCCGTGGATTTGTAACTGCTTTTGAAAAGAGCATGCGCCAGCACATTATAATTCAGAAAAGAAAAACATGCCACCGGCACTGTGCCTCAAACCCACAACTGTTGGGGTCTAAGCCGGGCATCGTATCCGCTTCACCACGAGCACACATAGGTAAGCATTTGCGAAAGAGTTACTGAGTGCAGGCAAGAGCTGTGTTGATGCGCGCGCCAGTGCCTCAACGCCGTTGTTGCCATAGCAATGTGTGTCACATCTGGTCGCAGTCGCACATAGCCACACCTGAGGAGAGCTGTGTGGACCGACTTCAGCATCATCAATCGTTGTCGGTAAGCGAAAGCAGGTCTCGCCAGAGGAACGTCTACGCAAGCGTGCTCAGGCACAGCGACAGCAAAGTGCCTAGGACACTTCGGAACAACATGAAACATGTTTGTTGAAAGCTAGAGAGGCAAGTAGCAAGAGGACCATCGAAGCGGATGAAAAGATTCAAGAGAGGAAACTTCGGCTGTAACGCAAGCAGGACGCCAAACAAATGAGGACGTCTTGCGACAGTGGAAAAGAGATGTAACTTCGTGTACAGCGAGATTGAGACTTAGAGCAGGTGAGGACGTCTCGTAAAACTGAAGAGGGTCAAATTAAGATATAATGCAATCGAGACACCAAGCAGGAGAGCGTCTCTTGAAATTGAAGAGGGACAACTTCGGCTACAGCACAATCGAGACCAGGAGTGGCCAAGCTGCGGCTCTTAGTGTGTTAAAGTGCGGCTTGCGGTCCACTTTCATAGAGCTTATCTACCCACCGGATCTGTGTACCAGAATAGCAAGCAATCTAAAAAATGTCGATACAAACAGTCCTGACCAGCCATAATGAATGGACACAATTACTCATGAAGCGAACAAAATGCTAGATATTCCTTAGCCTAACCGTGCAATTTTATCCACAATTACTGCCCACTGGTAACGGATGTGAAGTATGCTGCAGATTTGAAAAAGGGACACAAAAGACGAACATAAGGCCCCTGGTTCTGAACAGAGTCGAAGAATGAGGTAAGAAAAACAGCCTAAAGGCGCACATATACCTCAAACCTTGAGTTCAATATCATAGGGATGGCCATGTGCTTCTTTTTCAAGGCAGCAACCAGCTCATCTCGTGTCTCTGTAAAACAAAACATGCAAATTGAGTTACGTCCTCAAAGTTGTCGTGTTTGTCCCCCTTTCCTCTCCTCTCCCTCCCTCCCTCCCTCCCCCCCCCCCCCTTGTATCGGGGTTTATAAATATGACCGTTCACCAGGCTAGCCTGCGCTATAACCCTTGTTTCAACAAGTCTTTTCTTCGATATTTTTACAAATTAAATGCACCACCTAGTCGAACTTATGTGGTAAATTTGTCGTAGCTTACAAAGCCGATTTGTTGCGATTTATTTTAAGTGCCGTGGCTGCCATCTGGAGCGCCCTGTAGTTCAACAATGTAAAACCCTTTGCTTTCGCCGCCCAGTTCTTTACAAATCGGGTGCAAGGACATATACATGCCTTGCAAGTGACGTCAGGCTAATGAAGGACGGGGCCCCGCACCGTAGTGGTTGACTTCACACCGCGCGGATGCGCTTACCAAGGCGTAGGACGCCGCTAACTGCCCGTACATGCGCTGACGTGCACCATATTTTCAACAAAGGTACCTAATTGTGTTACATGTGAACTTGGAAAAACGTGCCGAGCTTACGGTGATGGCGTTTAGCCAGTACGTGCGGAATTTTTCGGCGTTGGTGCGATTGCGCTACGAGCAGAAACTTTCGATATGCCGCCGACAGTTTTGACGCAAAAAACTGTCGCGTCAAAAAAAAAAAAAAAAAGCTTATTTGCGCGTTTTAAAATTTGACGAGCGGCTCTAGGAGTCGCTTGTAGAAAAATTGGTACGATTTTGCGAAATACTGGTAAACAACGCAAGGTTACTGTCATATCTAAACACTGAGCCAAGGGTAAATCAAATAACGGACAAGACAACTCTCATTGCCTCGGGGTTTAAAGTATTATGTTTCCTAACCGGCACGCCTGCATACTTTCGCTCTTTGAAAAGGTTACAGTCTCGCGGACGGCACGAACCGATGCCCCGGCGGTGGCGTCTCGGCGAGCTTCCACACGGGGGCCGCCGCCGACCGATCGCCGTCTGGCCGGGCTCGCGGCTCGACACTGGCCCGTACTCGGCCGGGAGCCCCGAAGGTGCGCTCGAAGCGTGGAGACGGCGTTATGTAACGAAAGGCAAAGGCCATCTACACAACGAACGGGCAAAAGCCGAGGCAAAGGCGTGCACAAACGTAAACAACGGTAGAAAAGTGCCGCCGTCGCTCGCCGCTATGAAAAGCGTTCCGCAAACTCGGTAATCAGCGGCCGCATCCCTTTCCTGCCGCACATACTTTCTCTAACTTGACGGCTACTTTGTCTCGCGGAGCATGCCGCCGAAACGATCGGACGATCGTCGAGGTACGCAGTAATTGCTACAGCCGAGCGCGGCGCAGTTTACCATTGCGTTCGCTGCGAAGGTCCGCGTGCAAGGCATGTAGTCGTGCCACCAAATTTCGTAAATTCTAGACGCCGGTGCGGGGGACGCCGGAACGGGCAAAGTTCCGTTTTCCACGTGTCCTTAAGTTTCGCTAATTTTCGGACGCGTGGAATTCGCTAAAAATTAAGGGGCTCGCGAACATTAACGGTTTCGAGCCCGTGATGCATAGAAAACAACTTACCACTCCCCGGCGCACGCTCCAGTAGCCTTCCAGTTAGACGCTTTTCGGCAGGTTGCAGTCGAAGTCGTCAACGCTCGCCGGTTTGAACTTCTTGATACAGTTCACGCTGGCTACTACCTTCGCGCCATAAACATAAATCACGTACGCGTAGTTACATATTGACACCAATACACACCCGTCGAGATAGCCCTAACGTCCAGGCGGCTTAAGTCCAGAGCATGGTGGTCTTTACCATAGAGTTATTATAATGTACGCTAGAGGTTCAACTGGCGCTAGTGTGCTGACGCAAATTGAAGCAGACAGCAACCAGTCGAAAACTGACTTCCGGTAATGCATTCCTATGGGAAAAAGTGAGTGCATTTTCTCCCTGCGCTCGATCATAAGAGCAAATATCCCAAATAATTCGTACGTACAAGGTAGCTTGGAACATTTCTCAGTCAGGCCGACCAAAGAATTGGTCATTTACGGCGTTTTTCTTTCAAATTCATCGCATTAAAAATGGTGCTAAAACGGCTTCATACGTGTATTTATGTGCACTGACGGACACTGTTAGCGCGAACGCGGCGTCGGCGATTTCCAGCATGGGGGATATACATACCAAACGAACGAAGGACATCTGGAAAATGAAGAGCGACGACAAGAACTACGCAGTAACACTGGATCAGTAACTCGCAGTGCATGTACGATCAAAATAAATTGAAGGCCGCGTAATCTATTCCGATTTTAAATAAATAAGTACCGCTTTATTCTTTCTGCCCTGAGCGAAGCTGCTTGTTCTACGTTCAAAATATTACCCGCGCGCTCGATATCTTTGGGAACAAGTGCGCGATAAAAGCTGCCCGGCAGAGAAAACAATACGAAGAGACACCTTTCATTGCCCACGGACTTTATTCTCTACGTTTTGAAGGTTTTTATCCGCTCATGCACGACGGGATCATTTTCATATACTGACAGCACTGGCATATTATCAATATACAAGCGTCACCGGGATGCTGGCGAGCCTTGAATACACTCTATATTCGTTTCGATTGTAATCTTGCTTTGAATCGTCGCTTGTTTTTACACACCTGCTGCGGAACACACGTTTGGGACTGAAATGTAGCGAAGTTAAATATCGTTCACTGATGAAGAAAAATGCGCTAACTAAAGCAATTACACTTTTACAGTGTTAGTCAAGGTACATGCTATTCGGTACGACCCAAATAACCAAAGTGTTTCGTGTTATTTTCCGGCGAAGAGACAAAATGCACGCGCGTTTTCCCATAGGAATGCACAGGAGCACCGCAAAAGTAGACTGGTTGCTGTCTGCTTCAATTTGCGTCACGGAAGTCGCATAGACACTACCGCCAGTTGAACCTCTAGCGTACATTATAATAACTCTATGGTACAGAGCACTGGCCACCTGGCGTGTGCGGCGTGCACGGCGTGGGTTCGTAAGGGTTGGATTGGATTAAAATAACATTCTGCCTTAGTTTATATTCGTACTATTATTACTCAAAATATTTTTAAAACGTTTAAAATGATAAAATATATAATTTTAAGTTTATTTCATGTTAAAAAAAAAATATTGTTTGTTCGGCGTCGGTTGTTATCCTGCAGTCTGGCTTGCAGCTACAAAATTCAATCCAATCCGATGGGAAAAAACCGAAACCGAAACTACCGCGTTACAGGGCTCGAAGGTATGCTGATAAGCAAACTTCCGTTTATTTCGGCTTCGCTTCCCATGGATTTGATTTTCGCATTTTATGACTTTATATATTCATGTCATAAAATGGTTGAGTTTGATAGCTGAAAGTGTTAAATTTGAAATGGCCTAATTTGTGATTTTCTGAATAAAATTCTTTATTAAAAAAAAATGTCACAGTTTCGCGGTGCGCGCGTTCCCGACGATGTCTGATAATTTCTAATTGCGTTAATTGCATGGTGTATACAGGTAGGGCCTGTACGACGTTACCGACCGCCAGTTTAAGTGTCGGCGCCGGTAAGGCGTTACCGGTCGCTCCGATACGTGGTTGTTGGCGGCCGCGCATTGATTACTGGCCACCGGTACGTTATTACGGCCCACCAGTGTGGCGTACCGGCTTCGTCTGTACGTGTTCACTCGCCGCCTGTACATGATATGGGAAGCCGGTTCAGCGTATCGGCTTCGCCAGTACGTGGTTACCGGTTACCGGTGTGGCGTATCGGCTTTGTCAGTGCGTGTCTACCGGCCGCCTGTACAAGGTATGGGCAGCCGGTACGGCATATCGGCTTCACCAGTACGTGATTACAGGTCACCGGTACAGAGCTACCGGTTTCCGATACGAGAATAAAGGACTCCGGTATGAACTGGTATAGACCGGTATACATTTGTACAGGATTTTTCAGTAGGGAAGTCTTTGTACGCGTTGCTAGCATAAAGTAATCAATTCCATTTCCAATAACTCTTGGGCTTGGTCGAAAAGTATTACTATCTTACTTGATTACTTAAACAAGAAAAGTAATTTTCCGTTACTCGATAAAGTAATAGTTACTTTTCGGATTACTTCGGATTTCCAAAAGGACAAACTTTTCTGCCGGTTCGAAAACGGTTTTTTTCGTACTGTCCAGTATTGAAATAGAATCACTGATTTCATCCCCAGAAATATGTGCCATCGTTCGCTAGCGCCATCTCTTAGCGGGTTACGGTAGCGCTCCCATTGCCCATGTATTTAATATTCAAAAATGGCGATAACACAGAAACGTTACGTTTTAAACAATTTGCCATGCTACCACTGTAATCTATCATATACCGATATTCTTGTGCAAACATTTCAAGATGATCATGTGTAAACTGCAGGTTTTTCAGTCTCATATACTTTTTATGTGTCGCCACAACGGGCAGTACCCGAGTTAATGGAAGTGTAAAGTTCATTCCTGGGTAACAAAATCGTTATGTATGTTTAAATTAAATAGAATCCCTCCCCAATATAATGGCATATTCTCTAGTGTGTAATATGAGTATTACATCAGTATATAAACTAATTTCGGAGACATTTTACGCTTTTTCGTTTAGAAAGAGCGAAGTTCAAACGAGAAGAATTTAAAAATATAACAAAATACAAACTTTGTCATACGTACTGCGCTCAACCAGAAAAATTTATAATGTTCTGGGTAGGGTTTTTGCTTTCTCTCACATTCTTTTTTTTTTGTCTTCCTGAAACCAATTTGTCAAATAAGGTGGATTCGTTCTCGTTTAGACGATTACGATCATCTGCAGTATTCTGCTACTGACATCAATAAACTAGCAAACAAAACAAAAGCTGTTTTATATTACAATGATTTTAAATTATAAAATTAGTTTTCAAAATATCATCACCAATTAATAGTGCTAAGTGCTATTAACAAAGTGATTTCTATTGAAAGGAATTTATACCACATTTAGAACCTTTAAGGCACTGCAGTGACTAAAAGATATGTGACAGGATGATTGTTTTCGTGAACTTAACTTTCACATGTCAAAAGTAATATTTAGACACTTAATAAATGTTTGCATTCAATGTAGCAATGTAGCAATGTAGCAATGTAGCAAAAAAAAGAAAAAGTGATCGGGAGAAGTGCGTATTGACATATTCGACTTGATATCACATTCCTCGAAGAGGGCAGAGGCCCAAGATTTAGCAATAGCACCGACGTGTAGTCGGCGACCTTAAATTGTATATTTTGTCACCAGTTGACAGCTCAGTCGATCTCAAAACGTTCCCGGACAAGGTCCAGGTGCCCAGAGTTGAAATGATGAACGAATGCCTGAAAACCGTCAAACATTCATGTCCACCTTGAGACAAGCTTTCTCAAAGATGGCTCATTCCAAAGGAAATGCCACAGCACCAGACTGCAGTCAAAAACCATAAATTGTATATTTCGTCACAAGTTAAGAACTCGACGGATCTCAAAAATTTCTCTGGCGAAGCGCAGGCGCCCAAATTCCTGAAGATAAACCAATGCGTAAAGACGGTTGAAACATCCCCACTTTGAGACCGGTTTTCTGGAAAAAATATTAATTTTGAAGTATTTGCCATAGTACGAGGATGGGTTCGATGGCTCTACATATTGTAATATAACCTTTAGTTGGGAACTGGGTTCTTCTTAAGAAGTTCCTGGCGAGGCGCGGGTGCACAAATTTCAAAAGATTAACGAATGCGTAAAAACGGCTGAACCATCCCTACTTTCAGACCGGTTTTTTAAAAAAAATATTAATTTTGAAGTATTTGCCATAGTACCCGGATGGGTTCGAGGTCTCAATATTTTTGTATTCCACCTTTAGTTGGGAACTGGGTTGTTCTAAAAAAATTTGCTGGCGAGGCGCGGGTGCCCAAATTTCAAAAGATAAACAAATGCGTATAAACAGGCTGAACCATCCCCACTTTGAGACACCGATACTCGGTATGCGTAGATTTTTGATGATTTGGCATGATGGACGCGGATGATTAAATTATCATCAGCGTTTTCGCTCTGCCAGCCTTGCTCCTGTTGCACGAGTGTTTACTTCAGAGCACCGCCGCGTTTCCCATCTGCTTCGATTATTTGTAAAGTTTATCGATTTAGTGGTTTTCGAATGACACTCAGCGAGTTCCTAAAGTGAACAATGTGTATATTTTTACTAATTAAAACTATTCAACAAAATTTACCTAATTATTCAACTTACCATGACGATTACTCCCCTATATTTATTTATTTACATAGAGACCTGCATCGCCTTTCGGCATTATAGCAGAGGGAGTACATGAAATACATTAAATTCTAACAAAAACATTGAAACACAAGCAAAATTGTATATACGTTAAACGCATCCTTCAATTGCCAATTTATTCCATTCTTCTATTTTTCCCCTAGGCCTTACGTGATTATACTGAATTAGTGTAGCCTCAGCGAATCTATGCAAAAAGAATGTCAAAAGCCTAAAATAAACACCCTATCTGCATGATATAAATGCTGTAAATTTGATATCGTTGTACATTTGCACGTGGTGTAAATGCCGCACAAGCGATAGCTTTTTTTTTGTTTGGTTGTTTTTTACTTTGTTTCATCTGATGTCCAGACCATGGTGTCACGAATGACAAGAGGAGGAGCGGCGAAAATCGTGTTTCGAACTTAAAGTTTACTGCAGGCAAACTTGTGCTAAACAAAATAAAGAACGAGCGTCGAGACAGCAGAAAATCGTACGAGGATTCGGAGGTGTAAGATGAAGTGAGAGCGAGATTAGGTCGAAGAGGTCCCGCGTAACTCCTCATCTAGTTTGCGTGACTATCTCGAAAGTACGACAGAGAAGCTTCGAGCGTCGCGCCCTCAGGGCGAGAATGAACAGGCACTTTCGAGAACACAAGAAACTAGGATGAAATGATAAAAGTTACGGCCGAAGTAGGAATAAACGAGAGTCTTCTAGAATTTGGTGACCGAGCGTTGCTTGTTCGGCCCTGCGTGCGGCCGTTATCTCTCCCCCCCCCCCCCCCCCTCTTAAAAAGCGCATCGTCCCGATGCAACGCAAAAGGAGAACAAAAATGGCTAAAAAAATTTACGGTGGGACGAAATAAACACGCAGTGTCACAATGGACATTTTTTGAGAAGCGTTCTAAGCACGCTTGTGCACCCGATGTCAAGCGGTGGAAGTCGGCACGAAAAATCGAGGAAATTCGGAAGGAGGCTGTGGATCAGCGAGTAGAACACGTAATTGCAGCATATATATAATTGTGTTAAACCAAGAAAAAAAGAAAGTGGACGGAAAGAAAAACACGACGTTTGGGTGGACGCCACGGATGCCCCTCTTTGAAGTCGCGTTGGCCACGCGCCGCAGCTCAGAGAGCGAAGCAACTGGTATTATCGATTGGTAGCGCAGGTAGGTCACTTCCTCAATTTTTAGTCCTTGCAGCCACAGCCTGGTGCCGTCGGTATGTGGAAAAGGTCCATTGCAGCATATATATAATTGTGTTACACTAAAAAAGAAAGTGAACGGAAAGAAAAGAAAATGAAAGCCGTTTACAACTCCCTGTAACGCCGAATTGGAGCGCTGCTCTTGAGGAGGAGGAGGGAAGGGTACTCAGGGGAGGGTATACCCCTCTTCCTCCTCCTCCTCCCCTCATTCTTCAATGTCCTCCGGGGGGGGGGGGGGGTCACGTGACCCCGGTGGGGGTCACGCGGTGCATTATGGGAAATGTTCCATAATGCACCGCGCGGTTACGCCCACGCCGACGCCGACGGCGACGCCGACGCCGCTCAAGCCGGAAACGGGCGCCTAAGAGCTGCGCTCTAAAACACGACGTTTAGGTGGACGCCACGGATGCCCCTCTTTAAAGTCGCGTTGGGCACGTGCTGCAGCTCAGAGAGCGAATAAACTGGTAGTGTAGCTCCCAATATCGATTAGTAGAGCAGGTAGGTCACTTTCTCGATTTTTAGTTCGTGCAGCCACCGCCTGGTGCCGTCGGTATGTGGAAAAGGCCCATCCTGACGCGTGTAGAACGGTTTGAGTCGAGCTACCTTGACCACGTCGGGTCGAGGCTAGCGGCGCCCTGATGGCAGAGTTTCGTCGGGGTGCACCTCGTATTTCAAGCTCCCGAGGCGGCGAATGACCTCGTAGGGTCTAAAATAGCGTTTTCACAGTTTCTCGCTGAGGCCGTGGAGGCGAATTGGCGTCCACATCCCCACCCTTTCTCCCGGCTGGAACTCCACGTCGCGGCGACGAGGGTTGTCCCGGCCAGCGTCGACACGTTGTTGTTCCTTTATCCGAAGGCTGGCGTACCTCTTCGGCCCATTGCCTGACCAGCTGGGCGTCTTCGGTGCCGTCGTTCGTCGGGCAGTGGGGCAGCATGGCGTCGAGCATCGTCGTCACTTTTATGCAGTGCACCAGCTGAAGAGGTATAATATCAGTGGTTACCTGAACTGCCGTGTTGTACGGAAACGTGATATACGGCAACACCTCATCCCACGTCTTGTGTTCCACGTCCACGTACATCGAGCTCATGTCGGCGATGGTCGTGTTTAATCGCTCCGTCAGCCCGTTGGTCTGCGGGTGGTATGCCGTGGTTCGGCCATGGTTGGTGTGGCTCAGGCGGAGTATCTCTTGTGTGAGTTGCGCCATGAATGACGAGCCTCGGTCCGTAATAAAAACTTGGGGAGCGCCGTGTCGGAGGACGACAGACTCAACGAAGAACTTGGCGACTTCCACGGCAGTTCCCGACGGGACTTCTTTTGTCTCCAAGTGCCGGATAGATAACCAGTTGCCACAATTATCCAACGGTATTGCTGCGTCAACGGCAGAAAAGGTCCAAGTAGAGCCATTTCAATTTGCTGGAATGGTGCAGTCGGGTGGCGCGATCAGCTGCAGGAGGACTGTCGGCTTCGTCGGCGGTTTCTCCCGTCGCTGGCACTCGTGGCATGATCGGGTGCAGAGGTGGACAGTCTTCCGAAGCCTGGGCCAATAGTACTTCTCTCGGATCCTTGCGAGAGTCCTGCTCTTGCCAAGGTGACCAGATGTCGGGTCTTCGTGGCAGGCTTGGAATATCTCTTCACGAAGACTTGTAGGGATTACCAGGAGCCACGTTGAGTTGCTGTCCCAGTTTTCAGAGTGGGGGGCAAGGCATGTGTTTTGCCCCCCCCCCCTGAAACAGCCGCCACTGGACAGGGCAAATACTGTCCGGAGGCGCCGAGGGAAGGTCACCGCCCCCCAGCTCAGGGGGGGGGGGGGCTGGTTTGCCCCCCCACTCAACAACAAGTTGGTACGCCACTGGTGAAAGGTTTCGGGGAATCGTTCCCCCTCTTCCCTCCAAGTGACCGATCAGTGCACGAAGTTCAGGATTGTCCCGTTGGAGCGCTGTCATACCGCTTACGCTCACTGCGCTAAGAAAGTGATCGTCGTCATCGTCGTCGTCGCCTGTGGCACAGCCGGTAGCTGACTTGACGGGGGTTCTCGACAGGCAGTCGGCGTCGCTGTTTTTTCGGCCTGACTTGTAGACCAGGGCAACGTCGTACTCTTGCAACCGTAGGCTCCCTCGAGCGAGACGTTCAGATGGGCCCTCCAGGCTCGCTAACCGGTATAGCGAGTGGTGGTTGGTGACACCTTTGAAAAGGGCTTCCGTATAAGTATGGGCAAAATTTCGTGATGGCCCAGACGACGACAAGGCGTCCCTTCTCGGTCGTCGAGTAATTTCGTTCCACGTTCGACAACGTCCGACTAGCGTAGGCGATTACGCGCTCTGTACCCTCTTCTCGTTGGACTAGTACCGTGCCATGTACTGTATTCCTGGCGGCCTTGTGAACTTCTATTTCGGCTTACGGGTTGAAGTGGACAACAATGGGTAGCCACTGGAGTCGTCTCTTAGCTCATCGAAGGCCTGTTGTTCTTCTCCACCCGATTCGAAGAGCACGGCGTCTTTCGTGAGGTGCGTGACCGGCGCAGGAACCTTCGGACGGCCTACTTGCTGGTGGGCGGTGGAAATGCCGCTGCGGCGCGAGTGTTCTCAGGGTCAGGACGAACACCTTCGGTGCACAAAATGTGGCCTAGGAACTTAAGTTCGTCGTAGGCGAACCGGCACTTCGTCGGCTTGATGGTGAGCCCTTCGGTCCTAATTGCTTCAAGAACGGCCCGAAGGCACCGCAAGTGCTCTTCGAAGTTGGCCGAGAATACCACCTCGTCGTCGATTTAAACGAGACAGCTCTGCCATTTGAAGCCTCCCAGCACGTTGTTCATGACACGCTGGAAAGTTGCCGGCACCGTGCACAGTCCGAAGGGCATCACCTTGAACTCGTACAGCCCATCGGGCGTGACTAAGGCAGTCCTTTCTCGGTCTTGTTAGTGGACTTCGATCTGCCCGTTGCCGCTCTTCAAGTCAATCGACGAGAAATATCGGGTGTGGCGCAGCCGGTCAGTGTTGTCGTCAATGCGAGGGAGCGGATACACGTCCTCTTTCGTCACCGCGTTGAGCCGCCGGTAATCTACGCAGAATAGAAGCGTTCCGTCCTTCTTTTCACCAGTACCAGTGGAGAGGCCCACGGGCTGCTTGAAGGCTGGATGTCGTCATTGAGCATTTTTTGACTTGTTCATGTATGGCTTCTCTTTTTTGGGGGAGACCCGATACGGCGGCCGATACACAGGGATCACACTCTCGTTGGTAACGATGCGATGTTTCGCAATTGTTGTCTGGCGCACATTCGACGTCATCGCAAAGCAGTCGCTGAATTCGGCAAGGAGGATTTTGAGCTTTCGTCGTTCCGTGACACTTAGCTTGGGGTTAACGTGGAGCTGCGGCGGTGGTGTACTGTACGGATGAGATGGCGAAGGCTCATCGGAGATCGCGGCGATTTCGCAGTCGTCGCGGAGCTCCTCGACATGTGCTACGGTGGCACTTTTTGTGAGATGCTGCGCCTCCTGTCGAATGTTCGTCACAAGGACCACAGTAATTAAGTCCATCCTGCAGCCCCGTTACGCCCCTTGCGACGCCGATTCCTCTTCCGAGAAGCAGTTGGACGTTGCCTTCTAGAAGGACTTCCCCACAGACGACTGCATCGGTCACGACGGGCACAGGAAAACTCGATTGCGGCGGCATGCTCACGTGGTCCGCAATGACTCGGACAGCGGATGGCGTCATTTTGGATGCTTCCAGAGGTAGGACGGGCTTTCGCAGCGTCAACCTGTTCGCTGCAAGGTCGATCACGGCACCATACTCACACAGGAAGTCTATACCAAGGATGATGTCTCTAGAACAATCCTTGAGAACGACGAATTTCACTGGACAGGTCTCCCCGTTGATGTCCACGAGCTGAGTACACGTTCCCACCGGTGTGATGAAATCTCCACCAGCGGTTTCGTATTTTCGGGCCATCCCACGACGTCATCACTTTCCGAAGGCGGCGAGAGAGCTTCCCACTTAGAACCGAATAGTCTGCTCCGTTGTCGATGGGGGACTTCGCGTCGTTGCCGTCGATGGTAACATCGAGGTTATTCGACACCGTCCGAGAAGCGTCCTTCCGATGCGTCTCGTTGCTAGTGTGGGAGCTCTCCGACGTTCTTGGAGGCTGTTTACGTCGTCGGTCTGCGGCAACGCCACCTCCAGGGGTTGCCGCGCTCAGTTTTCCCGGCGCGGCATGGGAGACAGGCTCTCACGGCGGTATCTACGTAAGGCTGATGCTGGGCGGTGGGGTGACGGCGATCGGAAACCGCGGCGAGGAGACGGTCTCGGAGAAGGCGTCCGGCGGAAGTATTCGTCGATGTCCCGAGCGCGCTCACTGTTGCGTGGGCGCGGGTCGTCTGGGTTGAAACTGCGTAACCCTAGCTGCCGGTGTACGGGCATCGGCAGTAGACGTGGTTAGCGTCCCCGCAGTCGTAGCATAGCGGGCGGCGGTCAGCCGTTCGCTATACGTCAGTCTTCATTAGCGCCGGTTGTTCGGCCCGGACTTACGGAGCTTGTTCCTCGGTGCGTCGAGCGTAATGCGGCGTAGGGGCTTCCCGCCGAGGGGGCGCCGGGTGCGGCTACTAGTGTATTGCTGGCGGCGGTCGTCGGGCATGGCGGCGTAGCTCATGGTCGGTTCCTCAAGCGCTGCGATGCTGAACCTCCTCTCGAACTGCTTCAGTGACGGAGAGCGAAGCGAGCCGATCGGCAGCCGGTAGCAATTTCTTCAGTTCCTTTCGAATCACGTTACGGATGATCTCTGGGATACCCGCGAAACCGGAACCGACGTCGGGGCTAGCGAGCGCAAGAACAGTTACGTTCGGCAGTCGCTAGTAGTGGACGGAACGGGCTTCGAAGGCCCGCTCGACATTCGGTGCCTCATTTACGAAACCTTCGACGGTGGTAGGCGGGTTTCGTACAAAGCCACCACAGATCGTCTCTTTGACTCTACGCATGAGAATCCTCAGTTTCTTTTCTTCTATGGCCTGGGGATCCCTGCGGTTGAATAGCCCAAGAACGCGTCCTCGACAAAGCTCATCACGCTTCGTTTGGTGCTTGAGCTCTTAACTGCAGTTACTCTTCGGTGCGCTCCCGTGGTTGCTGGTTTGCGAAGCTTCGTCGCAGCTCTGCCTTGGGGAGCTCCGAGTTGGGAATTGACGCTTCATGATTTTCAAACCAGCGTCGCGCGTTTCCCTTGAGGGAAAAATAGAAGTTTTTCAGACGCCGTTGGGGAGTCCATTTGTTGTGCAGCGTCACCCATTCGTGTTGCTGCAACCAGTTTTAGACGTCTTCGTAGATCTCGCCCCGGCAAGTCGTCGGAGTTTGAGGGGCAACGAGCAGGTACATGACGCGGGAGACAGCGGCGGGAGTCTGCGACGATTCGCTGCTCATTGTCGGCTTTGCCGATTAGGTGGCCTTCTTCGGCAGTGGACCGAATTCCGGGGCAAACTTTGAACACGGCGACTTCCTCGGGTCTCAGTTGTTTCCGCGGACGGTCTTCCTGAACCGGGAACTGGGCTTGCGCTGCGAGGCCTCCGAGAGGTACGCTTCATGGGATGCGGTACCCCGCATCTCCACCGGAAATGACACAAGTGAGGACGACAACAGGATGAGTAGCGAACTAAAAAGAGAGTTTCATCGGTGAACTTTTGTCAAACAAAATAAAGAACGAGAGTCGAGACAGCAGAAAAACGGGCGGCGATTTGGCGGCGTAACAGCGAGCGAGAGCGAGACTGACTCGACAAGGTCGCGGTGCCGCCTCTTATCTATTTTCCGTCGGCATCGCGAAAAATCGGCCGAGAAGGTTCGAGCAACGAGCTGTAAGGGTCAGAATGAACAGGTACTTTAGACGAAAAGAAATTAGGGCGAGATGATAACATTTACACCCCGAGTAAGAATAAACGCAGTAACGCGAATCTTCTTGAATACCGTGGCCGGGCGCTCCTTGCTCGGCCCTGCACGCGGAAATATACACTCTTTAGGCTAGGACACTGGCGCGAGGAACAGTGAGACGCGATCGACTAGATTAAGTACTCTAACAATCGCATGCGCGCGCCCAACAGCCCGCGGCAAACAAGCGTCGCTCGTTGGCGAAACGACGCAACTGTGAAAAAACATAAATAAAACAACTCGTTGCCATGGCATCAGACGATCACGAGCTCCTTGCTCAATGATTTGCGACGGCTGCAGAAGAGATACCATGGCAACGAGAGATTTCATTGTTTTTTTGTTTTTTTCACCGTGGAGTCGGTTTGCCAGTGAGCGACGCTAATTCGCCGCGGGCTGTTGGGCGCGCGGAGCGCTCTTGAGAGGACTTTATCTTGTCCCTCCGCGTCGGGCAGAGTCCTCCCCTAACGAGTACATCTCACACCGTGGTCCAGACACAGCCGAAGCTACGAGCTAATCGGACCAATCAAGCAGCATTAAAGGCGCGAGTCACTGGGCCTTTTCTGTTTATGATTGGTTCAGCGATCACAAACCACGTACAGAAACGCGACTAACACCATGATGAGGCGCCTTGGACGCTGTCTGATCGGTCCCATCAGCTCGTTGCGTATACACCAACACGGTGTTTACAATCAAGTCCGCTTTGCCTACACCAGGTGTGGCCACTGCGCGTGGGCAGCAACCGAAGTCGGGAGGAGTGAACCGTTTGCGCATGCGCAGTAGTGACAGCAGCGCCACCGCAGCGGCGTAACGTCAGAGAGTTTAGTTGGTCTATAGGCGATATTGCGGCGTGTGTGACGGAGTTGGCAACGGATGCGGCTGTCACACAGAGGGATGGGGTTCGAATCTCGCTCGGCCCGGATCCTTATTTTATTAATAGACCAATCTCACCAGCCAGTGTGACTACGCCACCGCTGCCGCAATGCATCGGGGGAACTTTAGTCTTTGGGCTCGTGCGAAAACCTCGCTGGAGCTCTGCGCGTGTAGAGCACGAGACGGCCCGAGCTCTCTGGTGCACTGCGGGCTGCCTCCTGTGAACTAAAGTTATGGCGGCGTCACGCAAGCGTCAAACGCTTAGTGAGATCGCTCTATTCTGTGCTATTATAAGAAATCCTAGCCCGTACCCGACCGTCACCACGTGTCCTGGTTTGGAACATTCCTGAACGTGCCGAGGGCATGAAAGTAGATATAATGCGCTGCTTCGGGTCAGTCACCCTTCTGTCGCCGACGCTAGATGCGCGGCACCTTTCTCTCTATGTTTGAAGGCACAATTTCGCCTCCTTAAACGTTTATTTATCGTTCTGAATTCGTCAGTTGCTTTTACTCATGACAACATTGCACTGGGCGGAAAGTGGATATAAATCAACCTGTAAAAACTCACGTGCCTGACACAGACAAACTGACATTGATCGATCCTTAGATACGTCCTGTACGGTATCAACAACTCATATTACCGTACGTTATATGTCCTCCCCTTGCACACGAAAAAGTTATATCTAAAAGTACCTAACTATATCGCACTCCCAGTGAACTATAAGAACTATAGTATTCGTTTAGAAGTTCCGGCGTTCTTCCTTAGGACCCAGTATCGCCATGGAATGGTAACGTCAAATGATAACGTTATCCGTATGTTGCGACTGCGAAACACTCATCATCTCATTCTTTTTTTGTAAATATATATTTGAAGTAGCTGTTTTTTTACACTCAGCACACAATCGGCGGGAATTTGCACACGGCGTCAAAGTTGAAGGTGTATACGCCACGTGGAGACTGAAAGTGAACTAGAAGTGGATGTCGCAAATATCTGGCCATGAGAAAGTACTTGTCTTCTTAATCCACCAAATTCGGTAAACCTTCGTCCTGTCATAAACTTGTTTTGAGGATTTCTTGCTAGGAAACTTGTAGAGACAGAGGGCGCCATCAAAAAGTGGAGAACAAATAGTGACGGTTAACAAGTAATGTTAGTGCTTCCAAAAGTAATCAGGTTACACTTGAGTTTACTTCCTAATAAAGGTAATCAATAACTAATTAATCAAATAAGTAACTAATTACTTTAAAAGTAATCAATTACGTTTAATTTGAATAATAGTAATAACTAACGTACATGTCTGAAAGATGTTTGTTACTGAAAGTGTTTGTTTCTGCGGTACAGCACTGTAAAGGTCGCTTAATTAAGGCAAAAGGCTCATTCATTGACAAGGAATTAGCCACTTCTTGGTTAAGGGCAGGCAGCAAGCGGACAAATTTGACATAATAAAAACATAACCATAATACAGAGAGTTTATAATAAATGTAAGCATTCTCGAGAAAATTCAATATGAAAAATGTAGCAAAAAAGTTATTTTAAAGGGCAACCCCGGTTCATACTTTCGATTTTGGGATTATGACTGTTTTTAGTGCAGTCAGCGTCCCTGAATTGCAAGGTGGAATTTTTTTCTCGCTATTGTGCGTAGTTTTAAAGATATCGACGCCTCAAAGTTTTGTTTGGGGCGCGGCCAACAAAACTGAAACTAACCGCTCGAGGCCCCGGCAGCACTGCAAATCAGCCGCTATGTGAACGTGATGTCAGGATCGTTCTCGTACAACGAGTACGCAGGCCGAGTGGCACCTTCCTCTGGTGCGCTAGCCGTCTAAATATAGGAGGTAAGCTGATTTTGTTTTAATTCTGTATACGTGGTAGTTATCCAGCATATGTAGCAAACGTTAGTGCGTATACCCAAAAGCTAGCGACTGGAAAACCCGTGAACTCGTACGGTGCCTTACTCGGCGGCCGCCGCCATGCGTGCACTATGCCGTACTCGTCGCTTGTATACCCAAAAGCTAGCGACTGGAAAACGAGTGAACTCGTTCGGTGCCGTACTCGGCGGCTGTCACCGTGTGTGCGGCCTTCCGAACTCGTCGCTAGGCCTAAATTGGCATTGGGGCTCCGTGGCTGGAGCGGCGTTGCTCTGCGCCGCGCTGCCAGTGACGTATAGTACTGGGGGCCCTCTCGCTTTCGCGCTGCGGGTCAGTCCCAGACACGAAGCTTTGAGGCTCTCCGGCGTAGGCTGCGGCGCCCGAACACACGTGTGCTGGGCTGTACACGTCTGTTTTTTCGTTCTTTTTCCTCGGGCGCGTAAAAGCCGAAGTCCAAAGTCCACTCGTCGAACAGCGTTCACCCACACCTTCTCCAATTTCCGGTCCGTTGGAAACTTGTGAAAAAGCACCTCCGTGTTGCGCAGCGGGTTGTTTGAGCAGCCCACAGCGCTACAAGTTGCACTCGGCACCTTTCGAGGAGCAGCTGGGCAGTCTTGGGCGCACTGAGTTGCTCGCTAAAACGAGTCTTGGACTCCTCACCAGCAAATAAACAAAAGGCTATACCGAAGCTACACGGACTACAGATAAAAGCAACGGCTAAACACGCCAATCACAAGCCGAAGTAGCGGTGGTAGCGGCTCAAAGAAGCGCACTCCGCGCAACGCCCGGACCGGAGGAAAAAAAGAGAACGATACTGACGTCACGGCCCAATGTTGCTTTAGCGATCGGCAACCCGCTGGCCGCCCGCTAAGGAGCAGGGGCTCGCGGCGGGTCGCATTTTTATTATTGGCATTAGTTGAGAATGCAGCGTCCCACGGACGTAATATTTGACTCGGGTCGTATTTTGTGTCACTACAGCAATACCAGTAATGTATTTCATTTTGAGTTTTGGCCGGAGTTGCCCTTTAAACACAACCAAAGGCATAGTGTAGTCCGCATTATAAACACATTTAAATAAACAAGTGCCATAGCGAAGTAAGAAAAAAAAACATGGAAGGAAAACACTACATAACGGTACAAATGAAAAAAAGTTGCACAATAAGTAAGCATTATAAAACAATCGTATTCAAGGAACCATGTATTTTAAAGCGTGGATTCGAGAATAAACATTGTTCATTCTTGAATTGAGGAAACTGCCCACACCACAAGTTGATTTTCACAAATGTGGGTGTTATGTTTGGTTATAAATTACAAACCGTTAATTTTTCTTAAATTGTTAATATAATATTTTTACATGCGAAGGATGCTTTTACATGCGAGGATGTC
>JABSTQ010002958.1:0-29091 GCA_013358835.2 Ixodes persulcatus
TTCTGAACGTCACTCGCAAGAAGGAAGAGGTCGATTCCGGTAGCCAGTTTATCATCGTGCATCTAAAGGTACTGAACACGTTTTTCACGTCAACAAAATGTGGGCAGTGCGGATTGGCCGCTCCGACGCTGGATACATCCTAGGGACAAGAGGACGACCTGGCTGTGAAGTTCAAGTTGTCGTGTATCGCTTGCGACTTCAGTGAGGAGCATTTTTTTTCCTGCATAACTCAAGGAGGCCCATACCACACTCGCTGAAGTCACCTTGAGAGTCGTGAAAGACATCCAGTCTATTGGCAAGGGGTCAACTGCCCCTTCTGACTTCTGCACAGCATTTAACCTCTCACTTAGAGGCCTCTATCACAAGACCTTTCAACGCCATCTGCAAACTGTGATGCAAGCATCCACGCTGACAGTAGCAGCCTGTGAAGCGGAGTGTGTGGCAGTTGTGAGGGAGTTCTACGCTTTCAACCCTGCCAATAACATCGACGTGCTGCACTACGGCACATGAAAGAAGCGGGGTCGCACATGCCACATCGGTGCTGGATGTATTGTAGAGGTCTGCACCGGACTTATGATGAACCACGTCGTTTGGTGCAAACTCTGCTTGGTCTGTTCTCTTCGTCGGAAGCCTGACGATGAAGGCTACAATGCATGGTTTGCAGAGCACAAGCCAGAGTGCAACCAGAACGTTGACTGTAAGTCTGGCCAAATGGAGCTGGGGGCAGCGCTGACAATGTTTAGGAGGTCTTTCGAGAAGCGCGGGCTGCGCTACACAAAGGTACTCTATAACGGATAGAGCAGGACTTATCATGCTTTAACGGAGGATGCACGTACCGATTTGTGAAGATTGAGAAGAAGGACTGCCTTAATCACTTCCACAAGCGCATGAGATCGACCTTGCGCACACTTGTCGACAATAAGAAGACAGAAGGCGAGGCACTGGGGATCAAGGGAAGGTTGACTCGAAGGCTGACTCAAGACACAATTGAGAGGATAACACATTACAACGGTTATGCCCTGTGGAGTCACAACCACGTCGTTCCAGCGAAGCAGAGGGCAGTGCAAGCCACCCTTAGACACATGTCGTCCACAGATGGGCGTCCTGATCTCAACTTCTGTCCTGAAGGTGCCAACTCATGGTGCTCGTACAGCAGAACTCTAGCCAACAGTGAGCAGCCACGTGGCCACAAGGATGCCCTCTCAGACTTCGTTCGGGAAGCACTGGAACCAGTGTTTGCCAGGCTCGGCGACAAGGACTTTCTGGGACACTGCAAAGCTGGTAAAATGCCGAACGCAAGTGAAAGTCTGCAGGCTGGCGTATGGGCCCAGACTTCAAAGAGCACCCACGCATCACTGTTTAGTGTACAAAGGGCTCTTGCCAAAGCTGTGTGCGTCTTCAACCAGGGTCAAAAGAAGACAAACGACAATGTGGTAGGAAGCCTGGGCTACACCGCTGGCAGCGCTCTCATCAGGAGGAGCATCGAAAAGGATGATAGGACACCACACAAGCCAACAAGGTGTTCTGGGGCAGCAGCAGCATGTTTAACCAGCTTTCCACAACGCACAGGGCAGACACAGAGCAGGACTACAGTACAGGTCTTCTTGAGGACAGAGAGCCTCACCTGAGCCAGTGTTTTTGATGTCACCCCGAAAAAAACCATTCTTAGTGCTACAAAATCTTGCTTATCGGGATATTTCTTGGGCGCGTCTTTCCCACCTTGGCCGCAGTTCAAACAAGACAAATTCTGTCCGCCGGAGGTTGAAACATCGACTTATTTACGTAGAAACTTCAAAGTCGATTTTCTCAGTACAGAGAACCTAAAAATCCCAACACGCTCAAATTAGTCAAGGAGTTAACGACCGAGGCCAAAGAACACTCCCGGAAACTAAGTCACGACAAGTGGTTCTTACTATGCGAATCGTTTGACGAGCATACATTGCTTGCAAATGTATGGACAATTTTTAATGCCATGTTTGGTCAGACCAAAGCCAAACAAACAGTACCAAACATGGCCCTCGTTCAAGATCTAACAATTGAAGAGATTGCCGAAGAAACTGGGCCGATATTCCCCCCCCCCCCCCCCCCCCCCCCCCCACCCCA
Source organism: Ixodes persulcatus (assembly GCA_013358835.2). NCBI lineage: Eukaryota > Metazoa > Arthropoda > Arachnida > Ixodida > Ixodidae > Ixodes > Ixodes persulcatus. The sequence continues at coordinate 2,104 of JABSTQ010002958.1, forward strand.
GCGGCAGAGACACCAGTTAGCCAATCAGAGGGTCGGATGGAGTCACGTGACTGTACTTCATCTCACGAGTTGCGGGCAGAGCTGTCAAATCCACTAGCAGCTAGAAGGAGGGGAAAGCCGTCTTTGTTAGAAATTCCAGTGACAGGCCAGTCTCCGGGGCGGACAGAAGCGACCTCTGGAACGCACAAAAGAGAATGAGAGGGAAGTTCCTCCTTACCCTTTTTTCTAACTGCTTGGGGCTCGTTCTTGCCCCTGTACCTTTGCTATGGACTGTCACGTGATTCATTTCTTTCTTTCTGATTGGATCGAGGGACCGTAGTCTCCATTCTTTGTCAGATGACGGCGAAACAGAACATGTAACGTTAGGTATCAAGTTATTTTGTCACGTCAGATGACGTGACAACATCACTTGACGCCGCTATTTCACGTGACCTCGCATGACGTCATGCTGCATTCTGCGTAGGTAACGTTTGGGCGGTAGAACAAAGAGGGCCTTAGTTTTTCAATAACAGTCCGCAACTCTGCTCGACAGACCACCTAAGTAACATCCTGTCGCTCTCGCGCAGCTGTGTCCGATCGACAGGATGTGCGTGTGTTTATCCGGCCGAACAAGCGTATATTTACGAAAAGAAACGAAACATAACTCACTATTTTTAGGGTAAAAATAGAAGACAGGTAGTTGACCGCTTCACCACCACTGCTGCCTCCCTCGCAGGATCTTATTAACGGTGAGTGGAGGTTTCTTACTGCTCTGTATTGCAAAAAAAAAAATTAAAATAAAAAAAAACTTTGCTGTTTTTTTATAATGTCCTCTTATGTTTGATAAAGTGCGATGTTTTTTATACTTCTCTTTTAATGAATGCACTGTAAAAATCTGGTATAAGGTCTATAAAAACAATGCGAGGCTTGCGATAACCAGCATTTTATGTGGTAATTGATGAAATTGTCAGAGACGGAGAGCGACACGATCTTTTACATAGACACAGTGATGGCGCATTCGCAATGGCGGTTGAGCTGCGTTTGCGTAGCGGTTGCGGAGGCGGTCCGTGAGCGACCCCGTTCAGACACACCCAGACGCGGTTGGCGTGTCCTCGGCGATTAGGTGTGATCTTTTGAGAATTGCGTTTGGCAACCTTGTTTTACGATTTAAAATCTAGCCTGACCTACAATTAGAAGCCATCATATATCGTAGCTATTTTGGTATTGAAGGTCTTCAGGCTGTTCGCACGCATCACAAGTTCAGGGAGCAAAAAAAAAAAAGAATCCGCAAAACACGTTTGCGATTCTCTCGATTTCGCATACAAACCAAACCCAGGCGTCTCGCTGACTCAGAAGAGGATGTCCTCGACAGTTTTTTTTTTAAGTGGACCCTTTTCCCCATAAATACAATCCCGAAAACCTTCTTTGCGGGATAGAGGGCCAGCTTTCGTCCCTGGTCGTTCGCTTTATCATCTTTAGAGGAGTGAGTAGAAGCTGCACTCTAAAAAAAAGGAAGGAGAAATGGAGGAAAAAGCGGTGTTCCTCCCTGTCGCCAACGAAATGGAGGAAATCGCACCCGTTCCTCCATTTCATGTATGTATGTATGTATATATGTATGTATGTATTTATCTATATATGTATGTATTTTGTGGCGCATTCTTTTTGAAACGAGAATCTACAACAATCACGCCTCCCCCCCAAAAAAAAAAAATAAAAAAATAAAATAAACAAGCATCACCCCGTGCATTGCAGCGCGTGTCCGCCACGTTGGCGTCGTACTTCCGTCGGTAAAGGCGGGTGCGCAAGGCCCCACCTCGTGCCTCGATGAGGAGTCTGCTGCCCAGTGTATTCCCACAAAAGGTGATGGGGGTGATTTCGTTTTTAAAAGATCCGTAAAGGTGCATGCTCGTGTGTCTTTGAATCTCTTCCCCCCATCGTTGGGCCTCTATGGTCTTGATTGGCGATCGCACCTGGGTGACCCATTCTTTCTTAGACGTAGGCTCGACGACCATAGCGAAAGCACCATACTTCGTACCAAGCCGGATGACACGTCGCCTCTATGTTGTGTGTACGTTTTGTCGGTGGATGTACACGAATACCCGTCTCGCCCAGCAATCTCCATCCTTAGGTCGCAGTTGGGCGTAATATTCCACCTTACTGCTGGCCTCCCGCGCCTCAAAAGTAGACCAGCCGAGATCTCTCTGAATCAGTTCATTTGCCACTCGTTCGTGACATCCCAGCGCCTGCCTTCCGATCTCCCTGTGGCGGCGTTCTAGGTATTTACTAATCCCGCTGGGGACGCAGGTGACGGCATTGGCGAAAGTTGATCCAGGCACTGCCACTGCTTTCCAAAGCTCCCGGGTGATGGCGTACCGATCGGAGATCCAAAGGCTTCTTCGATGGAGCACGTTTCACTTTCGCAATGCTGACGCCTTGATATTTCTGTAGTGTTCAGCCAGACAGTCCGCTGAACTGGTGAGTGTCACACCAAGGTATTTATACTTTGTGTCAACCGGAAGCACATTGCTCTGAATGGCAAGGGACCCAAGGCCTTCGCACTGTCCCAAGAACTGTACAACAGCCGACTTGCTGGCATTAAATTGAAGCTGGAGTCGATCCGCTGCCGCTTTACACGCCGACAACAGTAACCTTATATCTGGTACACTGTCGGCCATCAGAACAAAATCGTCTGCGAAAGCGAGCCCGGGAAGTCGTCGTACTATTACATCTCCGTGTTGCTTGTGTTGCAAAGTCAACCCAACGCCAGTTTGTTCCAGTGTCCTCTTCATGCCGGATGTATATAGGATGTAGAGAACGGGAGACAACGGGCAGCCCTGACGTAGACCCCTGCGCACCGGAACGTCTGCAGATGTGGCACCGTTGAACGTTGACATCACGCTATCGCCATCATACAGTCGCTGAATGAGCCCGACCCAATCATCCGGCATGTTGAGTTGCCGAAGCCTCTTGAGTAGCGAAGAATGGGTGACACTGTCATAGGCCTTTGCAATGTCTAAAAAGCAACATATTAAATTACTTTTTTCCTTTCGCGCGATTTCTATGCACCGCGTCAGCGTGAACAAGTTATCATCTAGCCGACAATCTTTGCGGAAGCCGTTTTGCAATTCCGTGAGGGCACCATTACTATCAGCCCAACACGAAATGCGCCAATTCAGGATGGTCGGAAACCACCTGTAGGCCACAGCCGTGACAGTAAGGAATCTCTGAGATGTTGCTTGTTTCCGACTTTTTGAGGGATAAATGTCACTCGACCACGCCTCCAATCGCTGGGAATTAGTTCATCTCCGCAGGCTATGCGACTAAACAGGTAAGCCAGTTGGTCTCGTGAATCTGGTCGCAAGTTCAACACCTTAGCCGCTATTCCGTCTAAGCCCTGGGCGTTACTCCCGTTTAACCGCGCGAGTGCGCGGTCTAGATGCACTCGCCCCACTCGAGTAATATTGCCATCTATGGAGGCTGACAGTGGCACGTCTTCCATAGGCCGACTAGGATCCACGTTGTCCTCTGCAAGGACTTCCACGTGTGCAGTACCAAACATGCTGTATCACTGTTTCTCAAGCAGTTCTTCAATATTCTGAACAGGATATCGAGTTTCGTGCTCAAGCAGTTCTGGGGCTCTGTCCTTGCCATCTAAAAGGCAATATAATAATAATATCAATAATAAGTTTTTATTTTCTGTGCCCACAAACAACTTTTCAGTCTCCACTGTGGTGCACTAAAATACTAAAATACAAATACCCCAAAAACTAAAATACTAAATACAAATACAGCACAAATCTCATTCTAGGCGCAAGACATCCATTCACGAACAAGCAGGGTAAATTCCCGAAGACACAGGAAAATATCCAGGTGATGTTTCTTATTGAAGGCCAATTGAATCCGTGACAAAGGGGATACAGGGGACATGCAAGATGGATAAAACGTTAAAGGGGCACTCAAGCAGTTTTTGGAGAAGCTACTTTTTGGTGCGATGGCGTTAAGGAAGTGTCAGTGAATGAGTATCTTCAGTTTTAGAAGGCAGAAGCGCCTATTAATCACGCAGGAATAAAATACGTGCGGACTCTTTTCTGTACTTGCGAGGACCAATGAAATAATCGTATGTTTGAAAATTTTGGCGGCCTTTGTAAAGTTTCGCTAAAGAAACAATTTTCAGTTTATTTAAATATGAATTTAAATATTTTTAGAATACGTGATACTGCAATTATCGTTTCACAAACAAGGGACTACGTTTTCTCCTTGCCTTCCTCCGCGGGGGGTGAATTGCCCGCTCCCCCGGGATGCGCGGAAGCGCACGTATCTGCGCGCGTTGCAGCCCGGTTGGGCCGGTCGCGGGCCGGCCAGGCCTCGGTGGTGGTCGTCGACGTGGACGGCGTGGTGAAAGCTCATCGTTCCGCGTAAAAGCGCTATCCTTGACTGTGAATTTTCGTGTGTCGCTATGATAACCCAGCACGTACTAAAAGGGAAGATCCACCTACTCGTGCGGCGATATCGTGGCGGCACTCTCAAGACAGCAGAAACGCCCGTGCCGTCGTGTTTGTTTACTTCGACTACAGTGGTGCTTTCTAAGTATTTTTGTCCTCGAACATCGCCCGGATTTCTTATTTGGCGCATTTCATGCGTGTGCTCAAGTTCAAGGTATTACTGGCGCGTACCGTATAAAGGATGCGAATTTTCACGCGTTTTCATCACCGGAGAGAAGTCATTAGTGTTAGCAATCCTGAACGCTCGCAACGTCTATCTGATCACGAAATCATATTTCTACGTTGCTATATCGCTGCTAAGATTACATTGTCTTTTATAATCGTAGAAAAGGCGTGTGGCGATATTTGTACTATTGCAATGTCGTGTATTAGAGTCGTGATCGTCCAAGACGGCGTACTGCATCTTTTTATTTTCTTTTTTTCATCCACTGTACCCTCCAAGCCTATCAAGAAAAAAAAAATAATAAAGCTTTAGGCTATAGACACCTGTCTGTCTATATTCGGTTACGGCATTGAGTAGCAGTGCGTCCCCTTTTTAGAGGGGCCGCTGAAACAGCTGAAGGCCACGTATAGAAGCGGTCGCCGTGCTGACGACCCGCTGCGCTTGTTGTAGTGGTTGCAGGTGTGTGTACGCGCGGCGCAGAGCGGTCGTTCCGGTCGCAACAAACGCAGTTGTAGGTACGCGCTCGTTGCACATGTCTGAACCAGCCTTTCCCCCGTCCTCCCGAGGCGAAAGGCAACGTGGCGACATCGTTTGACATCACGTACCAGAGGTAACGCTGTGATGTCAAACGTTGGCTCGGTTACGACTTGCCCCAACCGCAAATCGAAGAATGCCCGAAAAGGTCTGCGTTTCGCCGTCCTCGGAACCCGAACATGACTCCGAAGCGCTGCTATCGTCCACATCGCACGTCGAAGTGGCGTCATAGGAAATCATCCCCAGGCAGACATGTACAAGTTACTCAAAAAAAGTAATTAAGTTAAGTTACTGAGTATTGACCTCAAAAGTAATTTGAGTAGAGTAGAAATTACTCAAATGGAAAGTAATTGAGAAAATTACTAATTACCGTAAAAAGTAGCGAATTACTTTTGAAGTTACTTTTATATGTTTTAGTTATGGTAAAAAGAAAGTGCATAGGTTTTGACCCTTAGCGAAAATTGTGTCGTTTCTATTTGGAGGTTTAGCACTGCCTGAGCTTGATTTTTTAGACAGTGCATGCTTGTTTACAGTGTTGCGTAAAGTACATATCAAAAGCGTTTGAAGTAAAGTACAAAGTAAATGAGAGGTTATGTACTTCAAGTAAAGTAGTAAGTACACCGGGTGCAATGTACTTGAATTAACGTACTATAAATACTATATATTTCAAGGTAAAGAAGTACAAGTACTTTTACCACAATCTTTCATGATGCCCTTTCATTCCCTATACAGTGTTTTTTAACTGGTATGCATTGCTCCAGGGGTAATCGGAGGTGCATCAGTTTTTACGGAAATGGCAGCAAATATTGTATAAATTCAAATCGCCACAGTGTAGTTGTTTTACTCTCGCTGACGAGCTATTTGACACAATCAACTTATAAGGCATCTATTTGTGTCCGCCATATAGCCGCCATTACTTTATTCAGAGAAATGATCAGATGACGTCTCAAAAGAGCGCGTTTTCACACGACGATACGCCATTTTTTGTTTTCGAATTCGGGGAATGTAGATGGAAGTCGGGAGTTTTACTTTCCTCGGAAGGTACAAGTACATGCTCAGAGAATGTACCTCAAGTAAAGTGCAAGTTTTCTAAACAGTAGTTCTTTAAGTACCATGTACCTAGGCTACTTCCCAACACCGCTTGTTAATGATTTTTTATATAAAAACGCTGGGGGAATTATTAAGGTTTCTCGAATGATCTTTGAATTTTTTAAGATCTGCATATTCTGAGTTTTCGGAGGAAGGGCAACGCAAAAAGGTTGCCTTTACGTTGCCCTTTAGCACGCGATTCTTCGAGTACAACACAAACTATGGGAGCACCAGATGAGCTTCAGAATAGGTGCGGCATTTTGTTGCCTCCTTTGAGTGTGGATGCAGTGTGTGCACCACCTGTAGTGGGCGATGGTTTCTACGCTGGGGAGAAGCAAGGACCAGCCCTTTTTTGAAATGGGTCAAGTCTCCTTGAGCTTCGGGACACAAAGAAACGCCGGTCTTCGGCTCTAATCCTGCAGTTTCGTTTCTCCCATCCCGTCACCGTCGCGAGGGGCGTTCCCGTCAGGGGAGAGGATTTTCGGCCCGGTTTGCGACGGAAAGCTGAGCCCCGTCGGTGCCGGGCGACGTAGGGGAGCTGTTCCTACGGCACCGGCGTCCAGGCGTCCCGGCAGATGACGGAGTCCCGCCCCCATTGAAAACCTACCAATCACAAAATAAAAACGTTTCGCTAAGTTTGGAAGATTTTTCATCGTTCGGTTGCCAACAGTGAGCCAACGCTTGTTGCGTTGTTTTTCTTGTTCCTTTTCGCCGGGAATTGCTGGTAGCAGACGCAAATCTTTAATTTACAAAAAAAGAAACGTGCGCACTACTGTTCAGGCACAATTATCTCTTTATTTTGTAATTTAAGTTGAATGAATAAGCAATCCGATCCAATCCAATCCTGCCGTCGCGGCCTCCGTCGCTTTGCTTGCGCGGCCTGTTCGGACACCATGCCGTCGCGCCCCCGTCCCGGCGTGCTCCCGTGACGGTGCCGGGGTGGGAGAGGCGACGGCTATGTGAATGAGGCCTCACTCGGCCTCTCTTGCGTCGTGTATGTTCGCTCCCCGCGCCTCGTAGCAGTGCTGTTGCAGTGGGGGGAGGGGGGGGGGGAAGGGGGAGGTTCGTGAAGATATTTTCTGGGTTTCGGACTCTCCAGAACCTTTTTCTCCCCCACCCCTCTTCCTACGCCACATGCTTCTCCCTCTTTGCAAATATCAGCTGATGTTCCAACATCTTATCTCTTTTGTGCAGGAATGTTTTTTGATAGGCAAAACAACCACTAAAATTGGAAAGTAATTTGTAATTTGAGTAGAAGTTACTCAGAAAAAGTAATTAAAGTAAACTACTAATTACCGAAATAAAAATGTAATTGAAAGTTACTAAACTACTCAGAAAAGTAGTTAAACTACAGTAACTTGTGTAGAGTAGTTGAACTACGTACAAGTCTGTCCCCAGGTTGGCTGTCCGCCGAAGAATTTCAACCTCTAACGGCGTCAGGTCCTCGAGCGTAGAGAACTCCGCCATGATCGAAGCTCAAATGACAAAGAGGTTCGGCCGATGCAGCTACCTCGGGATCACTGCGCGACGGAACGTCGTCCAACGCCATTGGCCCGAGATCCTTTTGATAAGCGTGCGAGGACCAATGAGAGTGGTTTCGTTTTCGGGTGGATCCGATGTTTGACGGCCTTCAATTAGATTTTTATTAAAGAAATATTCACCATATGACTATATTTCTTTTTTTAGGGATACTTAGGGGGTCTAAATTCAGCTGTCATCATCAAAACACGAACTCAAAAGCCACTTGAGTGCCCCTTTAATATATTCCGGCTCGCCCTTGATGGAACATGGAGGTCAATGAATCGTAGTAATCTATTGACCTGACGTGACCATGAACAACTTTATGAAGAAAAACAAAATCGCTGGACTGCCTCCTCACGGCAAGTTTATTTAATGCAAACCGGTGAAGTAGCGTTTCATAATTATAAAAAGACCTCTTTCCAATGTAGCGGTCATACACAATTCTTATCAGCCACTTTTGTGCATTTTCGATTTCTGTTGCCTGACCAAGAGATAATGAATTCCAGATTACCGAGCCAAATTCTAACCGTGATCTAACTAGTGACTTAAACAAATGCAACAAACAAGAGGGTGATGAGAACCGCCGACATAACCGAGAAATAATGCCTAACACTCTTAACGCAGCATTAACAGTTATAGACACATGTTCTTTGGAAAAAAGCGAACTGTCAATGCCGACACCAAGATCTCTTACAAAAGATACCCGGGGTATCAAGGCGCTTCTAGGTTGTAAGAAAAAGAAATTAATTCACGCTTTCTAGATAGTACAATATGTTTCGTTTTCTCGGGATTAAATGACAAGTGGTTTTTGAAGCACCAATTTGAAACATGTTCTATGTCAGCTTGAAGACGAGTGCAATCCAATACTGACCTTACACGTAAAAATAGTTTAACGTCATCGGCAAAGAGAAGAATATTTGCGTCGCTAACGCAGGAAACAATATCATTTATAAACAAAATAAACAAAAGCGGTCCCACGATGGAGCCCTGGGGCACCCCGGATTTAGAAACAAACTCGTCGGTGTAGCTTTCTTCAACACGAACAGAGTTTCGACGACCTTTTATATAACTAGAAAACCATGCGCACAGATGTGGGCTGAAACCATGCAGAACGAGCTTTTGTAGAAGTAAATCATGACCAACAGGGTCGAACTCTTTCGACACGTCGAAATAAATCGCATCCACCTGTCGCCTACTGGACTGAGTTGTTTTGACGTCATATGTTTAACCGAGACATAGCTGTGTGCCGGCATTTCCGATAGCAGCTATTTTCCTCCAACCTGCGATGTGTTTCGACGAGACAGGGATTATGTTAACACGGGCATGAAATTTGGGGGAGGGGTACTGGTGGCCGTTAAGTCTTCAGTTCAGTGCAGCCGGAGGAAGGAATTGGAAACTTATGCCGAGTGTGTCTGGGTAGAAATACCCACCACTGATAGTTTTAACTTTTTAGTTGGTAACTATTATTTCCCTCCTTTTTTTATGATGCAGAATTTGTAGAACATTTTGAAACCGTTCAGAAAAAAGTTGACTTTTCTAAATTTCGTGTTCTGATCTACGGTGGTTTTAACTTTCCCGGAATTGATTGGTCAACCGGTGTTGCCTCTTGTTCATCAAGTGTGACTTCTAGGAAAGCCTCTTGATTACTTTCGTTCATAAATGTTTTTGATTTTCGTCAGTAAAATGCACTTGCGTATAGTCATAGAAACGTGCTAGGTTCATGTTTATCACATGCTCCGCTTGATCCTACGATTCCGGCTGCGAATCTGTTAGTGCCAGTAGATGCTTATCACCCGCCTTTCAAAACAAAATTCTGCATGACCTGCAGGCCTCGTGTTAATAGAAGTTCTGCAGCGTATTGCTATTCTCGAGGGAATTATCTTGGCTTGTACACATTTATGGACCAGTATGACTGGTCGGATGTCTTAAAGGGGCGGTGCAACGATATTCGTTTTGAGCGTTTTTCTTTTTGTATGAGCTTACTGGCACTAGTGGGACCCAAGTACACTCGCACGCAACGCAACTGACCAAGAAACCTTTTTGTTGCGGTGTAATTTCAAGGAGAAAGCGAGCGTTTTCTTTCAATCTCTCCTTCGCAAATTTTGATGACGTACCCTGGTGGTAGGAGCATCCTCCAGGGACGATATTTGAATGCTGCTCATAGATTGGACCCGAGCATTGCGTGATCAGTCGATTTGGGCTCGTAATAATTGATAGCTCGAGAAGCATTCGGGTAGTGGCTCGTGTCCAATCGCTGCAACGACGACAATAGCCAAGCCATAACAATGTCTGGAACTCAGCGCGTGTCCTGTGCTTTGCCAACCCCAGCGCGTGGCTATGATCAACATTGGCGGCATATAATCGGCTCCAGATCACGTGGCCGCTTGTTCTGGCTGCGAGTTGAGGGGGTGAACGCTGCTCGTTTTTCTTTAATTTTTTACTGGGACTTCTATGGCTTGGGGTGAAAAACGAACGCGTGCTTCATAGGTCATTAGAGAGTTTTAGAATAGGGGGCCCCAAAGCTTGGGGGCCCCAAAGAAATAGGGGCTCACCACTGCGCATGCGCAGAACCCAAACTCCGTTTGGGGCTTTGGGTTGGCGCTTGGGCCCCCAATTTCTTGGGGCCGGGTTGCGTCGGCAAACATGGCGGCGCCCTTTCCGCTTGCTTCGGAGCAAATTCGTCATGGTCGCTGCAGTATTAGCCCATTTCAATGCCAATAAATAGTGCAACCAGCTTTCGCTTTGCTTTATCTCGCTCAAATCACAAAGAATGAGCGGTGGGCTCGCCCCATTTTAAAGATCGTCCCCGATTCTGGCCGTTTCTAAGCCTAAACATACGCGGTAAGCGTTGACATGGCAACGTATTTCTACTCCGTGGCTCCGAGTAGATTTCGTTCGTGGCACGATACCGGCAGCTTGAAAACAAGTATTTCAAGGCTTCAAAGTCGCTCCAGCTCAGATCTAAATAGTGCAGCTGCTTGCAGAGTATGCGCGCTCGCGTTCGTCTGTCTATACTTCGTTTCACCTTATGTGCGAGCGAAGGCAAAACTGGAAGCGCGAGCACGAAAGCTCCGTGCGTTCAGGCTTTGCTCGAGCGCGCGAGCTGGGGAGAAACGCAAAAAGCGCTGGTCTCGCGCTTCAAGCTTTGGCTTCGCTCGCAGATAAAGTGAAACGAAGTATAGGCATATAGTTGAAGGCCTAAATCTTCGGCTGCAGATGGTCAAAGCGCACACGAACGCCCAAAAAAATTCGAGAACGAGCCATACCTAAAACAGCACGCAAACACAGGAGGAAGGAAATAGAACACAGGAAAGAGCGCTGACTCCCAACTTTTGTGTTGTGAAAGAAAGAGAAAGAGGAAGCTTCAGACATGAGCCCACGCGCACCCACAAGGTAAAAAGAAGAAAGAATAAAAACAGATACATTACTAAGTTGCAGTAAAAAAGGAGAAAACTGACATTATAAGGTCACGACGAAAAAAATATGAGAAGAAAGAAAAACATCAACGTGGGCTTCATATCTGAAGCTTCCTCTTTCTCTTTGTTTCACAATACACAAGTTGGGAGTCAGCGACCCTTCCTGTGTTTTGTTATCTTCCTCCTGTGCTTGTGCGCTGTTTTAGGTATGTCTTCTAAGTACCAGCTAGCTCAACTCTCTATGTTACTACGAGAACAAGCGCCAAATTAGAGCGCTACGGATTGGATTGTGTCGGCTACAACCGAAGCGGGATGGCCGAACGAGTCGAGACCGATCCAAGGCCAGAAGAAAATGGCGGAAGAGAAGGCTCCCGCGCGCGTTCGCTTCTCGATCGACGATGACATTTATGTGCTAAGCGAAGTGTACGCCACTAACCCATTCCAGGATTCCAGGAGATGGACTTCAATTGCGAAAGGGGCTCCGAAGCAACCGGAAAAAATTTCTCCACGCGGTCCATCCGCAACCGGGTCGACCTGCTGCTGGCACAGTTTAATACGAAGTACAGGTTTCCCGGTGAATTTTCGTAACGTAACGTAAAAAAACGGGTCTGTCTGTGTGAACGAGCCTTTAGCCACGGAGTAGCAATACGTTACCATGTCAACAGTTACGACGTATGTTTAGGCTTAGGAACGGCCAGAATCAGGTACGATTTTTAAGATGGGGCGAGCCCACCGCTCATTCTTTGTGGTTGCACTATTCATTGGCAATGAAATTGGCTAATACTGCAGCGACCATGACGAATTTGCTCCGAAGCGAGCGGAAAGGGCGCCGCCATGTTTGCCGACACAACCCGGCCCCAAGTAATTGGGGGGCCCACGCTATTTCTCGAATGTCACGTTGGGGGCGCGCGCCAACCCAAAACCCTACAAAACCCCAAACGGAGTTTGGGTTCTGCGCATGCGCAGTGCTGAGCCCCTATTTCTTTGGGCTCCCGAGCTTTGGGACCGCCTATTATAAAACTCTCAATAACTGTCGTGCTGCTTCAGCTACAGGATGGGCTAAAAGCAAGCTACACTATACCAGCGTCGTGCCTGTGACCGGGGAATGGCCCGTCGAGTTCGCAGATATTTCCATTGGCGCACATAATAGCCTGGTATTTAAGGGCGTGCACTCTCTTGTGACCAGAGAATTAAATCTTCTGATTCAGAGACGGTCGGCAGATGGGTCTTGCTGTGCCGTTCCAACTGGTGTTACCCTCCCTATTATTTGTACCGCAAGCCACAATAAAGTGTCGTTTCAGCTCAAATGTATTGCGTTTTAATAATTGTTCACTGTTAAGAAGTTCGTTCGTTGTCTACAATGGCGCTGCATGCGAAAAAGGCGAGCGTGCCGCGTTGCGTCGTCACAAACCCTATTCTATAAGCACGCTGCGTGTGGTGTCGTTGCGTTGGGTACCCCAAAGCGTTGGGTTCCCCAAAGCCTTGGGGCCCCCTATTCTAAAACTCTCTATTAACGTCAGGGATCCGTTCTAAGCGGTATTTGCGCAAACACGGCCGGACTGGAAGCGCGCGCTCTCTTTCTCTTCTTAAGGCCGGTTCAGACACTTGCGGTTGAGTGCGTTTGACTACGTTGCGTGGAGAACCGAAAGCCAGTCACCGGCACATATGTGCTTCGTATGAAGCGTGGAATCCAATCCAAGGAATCATCTTGGCACGCGATATAAGCAGCAGGGACGTCCTGGTTTCTCGCTGCCGCAACGCAGTCAAACGCAGTCAAACGCAACTGTCTGAACCAGGCTTTACGGCCTTTGCAATCGCCCGGGAGTCAATGGCATTTTTTCTCCGTATGTAGTTCACTTGCTTGCCGCCAGAGGCGCAACCACCTCACCCCACTTCACCCCACTCGGAGAGTCCCTTTGAGCTGCTTGGCGCTGGTGTTCGAGCTTCGTAGGTTGTTGTTTTGGCAACGGCTTATTGAACTTCGCTCCGATTTAAGTCACTGTATACCGACAGGCAGTGTCGTCAGCAAACTGCGTTCCCCTGTGACATAAACGGGACCTCTGTACTTGTCTGACCCCTCGGGCCCTCGCACGCCATTGTTCAGAATGCGCGGTCATGGTCTGCTGCTGCGTTTCATTCTGTCAGTCGCACTTCTGGACAACATTGTTGCGTGTTTTTTTAAAGGCTGTCTAGCACCTTCTGCGTACAAATGTGCACGAAGTTCTGCAACTACTCATTGCACCCTATCTTGAAGACGCGCCAATCCTAAGTTGCCCAGAGGGCATTGACAACAGTCACTCAAAGCGCTTGGCTGGTTTAATTTGCAACAAGTTCCTCAGAATACTTCTGATTAACCATGCAAAGACGGTCACGGACAGAAACGAAAAATCAGCCGGATATGTGCATAAGCCCTCGAGGAAGCACTTTAGGCTGTAATATGCACTGTGCCAAAATGGTACAGACTACTACACCCTTGTCTAGAGCAGCTGACCGACTTCATGTGCGGCCTATGAAATGATGATGCAGACCACGGCAATATATAGATTGGGCCTGCTTACATTTCACGAGAGTGTACGAATTATTTATCATTTAAAGTTCCTCCACGTAGAAGGGGTCCGTCTCCTCCTGTTCTTGAGTTGCAACAGAAGTCGTGGAGGTAAAGACGAGTATAGTTTTTCCGCAATTGCATTCGCTGTCTCTACTTACTACTTTTTACTCCCGAATCTCTCGGAGATGTGCGTCAAATATTCACCGTTTTGGGCTCATCAGAAGCGCATTAGATAGTGGCCGAGGGTCTAAACGTAAGAATCAGGTGTCAAAGGCTATAAAAATCTCGGCCGCAAGTTGCGACAGCGCTGAGATACACTGTCAGACGCGCTCTGTGCAAACGGCAAAGGGTAGCCCAGGGGTGAGGTGACAGCGCCCCCCAGGAATTGCGGCGGGAGGTGGCGATTGCCCCAATTGCAAAGGCCGTAAGAAGAGAAAGAGAGCGCGCGCTTCCAGTCCGGCCGTGGCGCAAAGTACAAAAATTCTTGCATCGCCCCTTTAAATAACCATATAGCTGACTCAGCTACAGAAACCTTGACATCTATTGTCAAGAATGCAATGAATATTTTTATACCGAAACGATTTACGCGGTCTTCCCACTACCCTAGCTTGTTTTTAAGAGAGCTAAAAATCACCTCACAAAAGAAGCTTCACTGTCATCGTTTGTATTTAAAGAAAGAATTAGATGTGTGGTATCAGAAATTCAGCATTTATCGCGGTTTGGTAAAAAAACTATACGAACAAGATAACCAACTGTACCTAAATCACATCGAGTATAACCTAAAGAAAAATCCCAAAACTATTTTGGCGCTTTACGAAGCAACATTTCCATGAAAATAAGTCAAATATTTTCCTCCGGGACGATAAGGGTTATCCGTGTTCTCAGGCCGATATTGCAACTCATTTTGCTGAGTATTTCAGTTCCTTCTATTCTTCTTTTCCCACGAGCAGCTCTTTTAGTTCCGTTGACGTTGAGTGTTCCGATTATCTGTCAACTTTTACTGTTTGCATTGAAGACATCTTAGAAGCTTTAAAAGAACTGAAACCCAAACTATCAACCGGCATTGATGGCATACCTAGTTTTATTATAAAACGTTGTTCTATTTTTGCTTCAGTTTTAATGCATATTTTCAACTTGTTTCTTGTACAGGGTAATTTCCCAGAACTTTGAAAATTCTCCGCAGTTGTGCCTATTTTTAAATCCGGTGATTCTACATTGGTTAACAATCACCGGCCTGTGTCACTGTTATGTGGATTTGCAAAGGTATTTGAAAAAGGAGTCCATATATCTACCTTTGCAGTATTTGAAACATAGTCCATATATCTACAGAAATTTTCTCCGGCATTTGTTCCACCATCCCGGATATTTTTCATCACCTTGCAGTCATGTGCTTTCATTTTTGTTTCCACGATGTCCTGCGTTTGGGCCTTAAGTTTCCTGTATTCTTCCCATAATGCCAAAGTCACAGGCACCTTACCAAAAGTTTTTAATGCGTGTCTGTGTTGGCGGTTAGCGGCTTAGCGTAACTGGATGAATCGCCTGATTTCATCATCCCATTACGGTACAAGCTTTCGGCTTCCTTTGGCGCCCTTCACGAAGGCGTATTTAGCGATGACTAACCCAAGTTCTATCGCATACTCATCATAGGTGCAGGAGTCGACACGCCGAGTACTTTCGTCAAATGTCTTCGCGACAGCGTCAATGTCCTCCTCTCGTAGGTGTATCGTACTTTTGCGATGTGAAATATACCGTGTTTTTTTCATTGCACCGAAGTGCAAGAAAACGCTGTTGTGGTCGCTACCAACACTCCTCTCTCCCGCCTCATCGACGATAATTTTTTGAAGAAGACTACCCGGCCTTTTGGAAGCGAGCGCATAGTCAATGCATGTTTGTAGGCCTCGCACTGTCCAGGTATACTGTCCCTCACAATCTTCTCTTAAATTCAAAATTTCCAATTCAAAATTATCAGCCAGATGTTTCATCATCGTGCCGTTGTGGTCGTCCCCTCTTTCGAACACAACCAGATGGCCGTTAAAGTCTCCCATTATAAGCACAGAAAGACCACGATCTAAGTTATGTGTATCTCGACGAATGCACTCAAGGATGGCGTTGTTCTCTTATTCACGCTTGCTTCCTACAGAAACATAAATAATGCATACAGGAGTTGGTATGTTATCTATTTTACCCTGTACCCATATGTGTCTCGGCAGTCTTCCGACAACCGAGGCCACCCTTGTTCTCTTCTTGGCCAAAGGATCGCCTACGCCCCCAAGTCTTCTCTCATCCTCAACTCGATCACACCCTGCCCAGCACCACGCTCTGTCTATGGGAGGTTCTTCCGTACCACGCAAATGACTTTCCGCTACGCCAAATAAAGAAACGCGTTGCAAGTGCAGGGCCGTATATAATTCATGCCACTTTCGCTGACATCTTCCGCCATTCATATTTAAGAAGCCTACCACGACACTTCTCTGCTTCCGGCGCTGTACTTTTGATCTCGTCCGATTCGGAGCATAGACGTGATCAACTACATCATGCGCTCCGGCTCCCCTCTTTCCTATAACCTCTGACACTGCTGAGCCTCGATCTGTTGGCACACCACGCGGTGTACTAAATCTATCAGCTCCAGCGTAGGGGACGCAGGAGGGCGGCGAAGAAAGTCTCCGGAAACCCAGTTGTGTGGAAGTTGGTTTGCAACTGTGGAAAATATGTCGGCCTGGCTAGGTGCTCTTGGGTGTGGCAAATATGGAGTTGCTGAGGAGTGTCGGGCATCCCTGGCCAACAGGTTGTATGGTGGGCTGTTCCAAGCAGCAGGTAAGCTGTATCCGTGCTGGGCTTCTCTGCTCTGTTGCATTGTGGAGACTCGGCCTTGCTGGTGTCCCGTCCATGTTGTAACTGCGGGGGGTGTCCGCATCGCGAGACCTGCCAATGGTGGATACTCTTTCAGGTTTTCTGGAAAAAGTTCTGGCCCGATCCCCTGCGGTGCTTGTCTGTGTCCGGTTTCCTCTGTCATCCTGACTGGTCTATTGTTAAGCCACTGGACGGGGGGTGTTCCACGAACAAATTCCCGATGTTGGTATTTCCAATTCGGCACACGTGGCGCTTGGGTCTGGCTGTCGTGTTGCCTCGTCTCCACTGTTCGTTCGTCTCTGGGTCCCAGTCGACGCCGGAGTCCTAAAAAACAGCTTGTCACGCTCCCCAGTCGGTAGGTCACTGTTTGTAGTGCTAGGGGCCTATAATGTAGGCCGTCTTTCTCGAAGGCATTTCTTACTTCTAGGTCTCGTGTACAGTCTATAAACCGAGCTTTTATACTTTCGCAGAGGATCTTTAACTTGGCATTAAGCAGCATGGTCCCAGTTTGAAGTTTCTTTTCCCTGCCGCGGATTTCTGGAACTTAAAGCCGCCCTCCGTTTCGTCCACCTTGTCCGCAAGCTCTCTATTATAGCATCTGGATGGCCGCCCTGTAGAACGTTGTTGACACCCACGTGAAGGATGTACTATCGCGGACAATATGAGCTGAAACAGCGCTCCGGCCTGTTCACGGTACTACACGCGCCGCCTGTCGCATCGCTCCGTAAACACGGTGCACCCTGATGCCGAGATATATTCTCATTTGCGCTCACTGCGCCACTGCGCTCTTCCGGCCGTCTGCTTGCGAAAATATTAGCCAATGGAACCACCATCACGGTGCGTGTGCCGTGTAGCCCAATGTTCACGTTTTCAACTAACATGCATTTCAGTGCATCTGAAAAAAGCGCCGAAGTGGAAAATGCGTTGTCACGCTCGTATCTCTTCGAGGAGCGCTGCCTGACGAAGCTGCATTGGCCCCCAAAAGAAGCCTATCTGAATATCATCGAACACGTTTGGAGGCGCATTAAAGTAGCCATGTCACCGCGTCCCCTCCACCGCTCCAATGCACACAAATTGTGGAAAGCAATGAGAGGTGAATGGGAGTGGCTTCGGGCCGAGCCAGCCTTCGTGACCGCGCTCTGTGATTTCTCACCAGACAGGATGAGAGCCGTGGTCGCGGGTCAGTGGAGAATGACGTGGTATTCTTTTTTTTAGTTTGATTGCGCCTCAGGACCTCCTGAACCGGACTTCTGCCGATTGGAGCAAAGCTTGATGCTACGGTTGCGACACACTGTTTGACGCCGTTAACCAGCGCATAGTTTTGCGTGGTGCTCCCATGATCCCGATATTCTTGTATAGCGCAGTTTCACTTCCACGCCGACTATTAATCTTTTGTGTCTGACATTGTCCTCTGCGAATATTATTTCGGTGAAGTTTCAAGCTCCTTCTCCTGGTGAATATATGACTGTTTGTCCCACTTTATTAATACTATAAATTTGTAAATAAAACACTGGTGTCTTGTTAGCAACTTGCTTGGTTTGAAACAAACACGTGGGCCGAGTAATAGAGAAATGATATTTTTGAACCTTTTCATACCAATCAAGGTTACAAAACCTTCTCAGTAACATGTATGGTTACCGTTTTTTTAAACAGCTGTGATTAAGGAAAAAGAAAAAAAAAAGTAAATACCTTGGAGCTGGACTAAATCCGGTATACAGATTTTGGCCTATATTTTACGATGTCCTACTCTGTGCATGCACTTAATCAAACAAAAAAAAAACAACCTGCAACATATTTTGATGTGATCTTCAAAAACGATTATGCAGCTGCAATTTAAGATACTGAAATATTTTTTCTTCACCAGTCAGCGTTTTGTCTACGTGATTCTACGCGATAGAGTAAAGTAAATCAATTCCAAAAGAGGGACGACAAGTGTAATCTTTTGTTGTCCCCCCCCCCCCCCCCCCCCCCTCCCCCCTTGCCGCCTTACCACACACTCGCCCGCTGTCGCACCCGCCGTCTCGCTTGCAGACGGCCGGAAGAGCGCAGTGGCGCAGCGAGCGCAAGTGATAATTTATCTCGGCCTCAAGGTGCGCAGTGTGTGCGGAGCAAGGCGACAGGCGGCGCAGGTAGTACCCTCTGCCGGCCGGAGCGCTGTTTCAGCTCACATTGTCCGCGATAGTACCATAGAGAAATATAGTACTACGTAAAGAGCGGACACTTCCATAGGCCCCAGCGGCCCAATTCAGCGTCAGCGAGCCCACCCAGCGGCCAGTATAGTCCCTAGTTGAGTGTTGAATGGATGGATACACGCAGGAACCGCTGGGCAGATTAATGAATGGATTCAAGGCGAATTCTGGCAGAATTGTTGTATCGGGCAGTAGCATGCGCCCTCTAGTTTAACAAGTCAGTGTTATTGTAACTAGCATGGCTTTTGTTTAAAATAGAATTGTTTTATAAGCATACCTTAATTGTACTGCAGAAGAAAAGTCATCCAGCGCTACATATAATTCAAACTGACCGCACACCGAAAAGGATGTTTTCACATTTGTGCTAACTCTCTTGAAGGGACGACATGGGACACACCAGGGATTGACACACAAAAGTATTTATTTTTGTAACTATGTCAAGCAAAACAAACATCCACTCTGAAGACAACGAGTGATGTATGTTATTCATACATTACAAAAATAACAATACACATGCAAAATGTATAAATAACGCGTCAACAGTTGTACACTAGACAAAATACTGTATTACAGCGAGACTTATGGCGACAAATGCAATATGATGGAGGGCATTAAAAAATTACCGTCCAAGTTCCATGAAAGGTGCTTGCACATATGACCATGTGCTGAAAGGGCATATACTGTATGACTGGCCCAGTGGCTTCTAAATTACGTGACCGAATGCAAATGTCCGTCAACAAAGAAAATACAGTCACAATACTTCTTACATATACCGTAACCATGACCGCGACGGAAGAATGACTAGAAACCCGCACGAGACAACAAGCCGCGGAACCAACCCAACCCACACAACGAGGCAAGAGAGACAGACCAAGCAGCCCGAAGTATCCGCCCTCCGTCGAGTCCACGACTCCGAAGTCAACCGTCGTGCCGCAGCCATAGCCACAGCCGCTGAAGTCGTTTTTGAAAGTTTTCAAAGTTCGTAATAATTTTAAAAGTTTACTCTATACAGCGAAGTTATTTATTAATATTATTTATTTGACAAATGTTCAGGATAAGTGGCACTGTTGCGCCTACTGACTTCCAGTAGAGTCCCTAACTCCTGGGCCGCGAAACGGCTTGAGTGGCCACTCTTTACGTACTACTATATTTCTCTATGATAGTACATGCGGGGAACCTGCCTCGCCCGCTCTTCGTATATATCAATCAATTCATGAATATGTTCTAGCACAGCCTTTCTGTTCGGTATAATCTCCAAACTTTGGTGGTCTCCGACCTCCTCACAAAGAGCCCGCGCAAAACGTCCCACATTGCTGTCGCCGGCGACGATTACCTCCTGACGTTTCCCTGGATGAGGCCGGATTTCTTCAACTGGGTCGTGAGAAATGACTCTAGTGATACGCGTTATCATACTATCCAAGGCTGTACTTGCCTTCTGCGATTGGATAGGCTCGCCCACGTTATCTTCAGATACATGAGCTTTTCCTGATACTGTACAGGCTACGTCGGGCTTACCCTGTGTCGGGTTGAGCAGGTCGGTGGGGTTTGCAGCCTGTGTCCTACTTTGGAAAGCATCTCCGGCCATAATTATTTCTTGTTGTATCCCCGGCGGAGGCCTGATATGCTCTTCTTTATTTGTAGGCTGTATGCTGTCCATTCTCTTCTTTGTGTTATCGGGGACATGTTTCTTCGGGCCGAACTTGACCGTGCAGTCTCGGAGAGCCTCGGAATTGTGAGGGTTTCCTTGGAAGTCGTCATTGTCGCACTGTGTCTCAGTGTTCTTCAGAGCGGAGAGGATTGCATTCTGCTGACATCGAGTTAAGTCGGTGTGACTTTCCTCAGAAACTTCTTCTGTTTCTTTCCCCGCATCTGTAGAACTTCTGATCTCATATATTGCTTAAACCGCAGGCTGGTTAAGCTCCATCTCAGCGCAAGGGCTTCTCGACATTTTCTCTCATTTTTCTACCCCGTAGTTCTAGTTCTACTACCTTGTTTCGAAGAGGACATATTTCCTCCCGCAGATTCGGGTCACCCCTTCTCGCTCCGTCTTCAAGCCGCTGTATCCTTTTGTTCATGCTTTTCTCTAGTTCCTCTAATCTTTGCGCATACGTCCTGTTTACTGCGTCATTCATTGTATCACCTTCGTTCGCCTTGATCTTCAGACCAGTGATCGTCTCGAAAGAGCTTGTCAGATTCATGTCGTTGTCTACATCTGCTGGTCAAACGAGGGGAACCGTTGCGGTCGTCGACTCCGGAGCGGTGAGAAAAGGCTTGTCTTGGCTCACCTCGATATCAGTCCCTGGGTATGGTCGGTCTGGGGTCCTAGGACACTCCGTTTCACAGGCGTCGAGCAACCCGGTGTGAGCCATGTCTTCTGTAATGGTAAGCGATGTGTGAGGTAGCGGTGCATCTGCGCTTGTGTCCTCATGACTTTGCACTGATGCTGGTTCCCACTCTACACCAGCCAGCACATCCTCGGGGCATTCCGTGGCGGCTTGCATGCACTCAAGCAATGGACCTTTTGTAGAAATACGCGGTGCGCATGCGCGGAGTATTTCATGCGCCTGGGTTCGAGAGTATCTAGTTCCAAACAATTCGCCATCTTGCATTTCTCGCCTTTGAGCGGTTTCGTTGTGTCGACCTCGGGGCGGAAGATTACGCACGATGGGGACAAAGGTGAGCTTGGGGGAGCCGTATCTAGGTCACATCGCCTCAATGGGTGAACAGGATGTAGCTGACGTTTTGGGTGTGGAACGGGTGGGAAGAGGCCTTGGGCGCGCGTTGTTTTCCAGTCACCTAGTCTCTAACCGATTCGCGTGTCTAGGTGGCAGCACATATTCGCCAAGAGGTCCATTCGTTCTTCGTGCCGGCAGTAAACAAATTCCTTGATTTCAGCTCGCGCTTGAGATCCACAACCCTCGTCTTCGTCACCGTTTGCTAGTTAGGCTTAGACCAGCGGTGGTAAGCTCTCGGTTGCCGTTGACAAAATACGAACACACGTTTGTCGAGAGTGATATCCAGGAGTACCGGATGTTGTTAGAAATCTCTGCAACACTATTGATGAGGATCCGAGTCCAGGAACCGTGAAAATTGTCAATCGAAATGGGAGCCCGATGCTCAGCTAACTGCGCGAGCTAACTGCAACTGCAAGGATAGAGGGCCAGTTTTCCTCCCTCGTCGTCCACTTTATCATCTTTAGAGTAGAGAGTAGAAGCTGCTGTCTAAAAAAAAAGGAAGGAGAAATGGAGGAGAAAGCGATGTTCCTCCCTGTCGCCAACGGAAGGGAAGAAATTCTACCCGATCCTCCATTTCATGATGATGATGATGATGACCTTGCAGCTGTTCCCTTTGTATCGGGCGATTCCGAACCACGTTCGTAGCTAGCCAAAAAAAAAAAATATATTAAACAAAAAAAACACTTATTTATTTCACTTTCTCCTTGTCCTTCGTGTTCGCTTTGCTTTTGTCCTTCGCCACCGATTAGGCAGCCTACATACGGGACTTCCGTCTTAGGGTGGTGTCAGCCTTTGACCCACCAGTTGCCGCCACCCGCCGGCTCTCAGTGTTGCCAGTTCGGGTGTACGGCTCCGTGACTATGTCGCGGTCTTGTCGTGTTTACCGCGGCTCCTTCTCGACGACGACGTTCCCGATAGCGCTGGCGCACGCTACGTGCTTTTAAAAGACTTGAGGAGCAGAAATGCCCGGATGTTGCGTTCCGCAATGTACGAGCCACAACAGGCAGGGCATACGAATGTTTCGCTTCCCGGCTAGCCCTAATCGGAAGAGAAGCTGGCTTGCTCAAGTGAAACGGGACCGCTGGGAGACCACTCCTGCTTCTCGTGTTTGCTCAGTGAGTATATTTTATGTTCTGTTGAGCCCCTTCCTCCGTGTGTAATGATTCGTCCGTCATGTGCTGTCTCCATTATCGTGCGTCGTGGATTCGAGCCATCGCGGCATTAAAATACCTTGAAAGGACACCGACTGTGACTTTCTCATGCCTGCGATCATTTGTTGTGATCATACGACGCACGCGTTCGCTGTTGTGAGAGCCTACAAGGTACGTTCGACGTGACTCAAAATAAACACTAAAATTACGTTACAAGTTGAAGGTATGGGCGGCGTAACCTCAGCCTGCTATTGTGCGTTACGTCCGACGTTACGTAACTACATCCTTCATTTAGAGCTGCGTCTGCTCGGTCAGACTCCTTTCTCCATATTCGTATAGTCTCCTATATATTCTGTTTCGTTACGTAGCCGAGTGGGTTGGAACCAGGGTTGTAAAGTACCAAGGTACAAGTAACTGTAAATCGGTATCTAGATACGTTTGTTGTACCTGAGGTACAAACCTAGGTACTTTCATTTCTCAGTATCTGTATCTGTATCTTAGGTACATTTTTCAGTAACTTGTAACTAAGTGAAGTTACTTTTTACAAGTACTTTTCTATTCACTTCGTCAAAATCGTAGAAAATGCAATATAAGATATAACTGAAAATAAATTATAATTACAGTCGTAAAGCAATTTAACATCACGTAGTGTTTCCACGCAATAAATCAAACTCATATTTTGCACTTCAGAAAACTGAAAATGTTTGTGAAGAAAAAAAACTGGGAGGACGATTAACCTTCGCCTTTAAGAGTTGAACGCGATAGGGTTATCGGGCCCCGTTCGCATAGCCTTCTCAATCACTTCTCATGCTCTTGAGCCACACAACGACCTAGTTCTTATGATAAAACACTCCCGGCGCGATCGAGGAGCTTTTGCCAGTGCTTTGATGCCATTTTACCCCGCAAGGTTTATTTATGTGTTTTCTCGGCACGCGCTAACAACACTCGATGCTATAATGCCTTTACCTTGACAGAGACAGACATCGAGGCACTCTAATAACGGCAGGATCGCAGTGCCATTCCCAAGCCCTCCGTTGCCTAGTCGGTAGCATGGGTGCGATCCTGCGTGAATTCTTCAAATTTTTCTTTAAGGCAAATGAATTAGTTTATCAAGTGGGATCATTTGAAACATGCAGCGACCAATATTTCGTATATCTTTAATCACCTTCATTCCACGCGTGACGTCACGTTTCACATGAGTGTTGTGGGTTGTTTGAAATTCCCGCGCGCAGTCATGTGGCTGTGATGTCACGACCCTATCGACCATTCAGGAATTTCCCGTCACGCCACCGACGCCACCGACATCCGACGGATTTTCTGTGACACGAGCTCCTAAACGCGCTCGCGTGAAAATATTCTCTTCTTTCCTAAAAACGGGGAGGCACTCACTTGATCGAATGACGTTTTAGCGAACGCCCACGTTTCACCGAATGACACTTTAGCGAATAGTCGGACGCCGCGAAGCGGCGTTTAACGGGGAGGCACTCACTTGATCGAATGACGTTTTAGCGAACGCCCACGTTTCACCCAATGACACTTTAGCGCATAGTCGGACGCCGCGAAGCGGCGTTTTCGGGTGGGCCAAATGGGTTCACGTTTTTGTAATGAGCCGCCGCAGACAGTCGCCGCGAAGCGGCGTAAAGCGCAGCGCGGCGGATGGCTTAACGCTCGCCCCCGTTATTCGCTGAAATGTCGATTCGCTCAAATGTCGCTGTTCGCTAAAACGTCATTCGCTCATGTGATATGAACCCAAGGGCTGTCGTCGCATTCGAGGAAGGCACATATTCGATGTTCTCGCATCTACGTTAGAAGGCGTATACACAGAGTACGATATCCTCGACAAACTAACCTGTACCACAACGGACAGCGGCTCCAATTTCATAAAGGCTTTAAGGTGAAAATGAAATTTTTGATATTGCTTACTAGAAAATTCGAACAATTTCGCCAGAATAGATGTTCATTTTTTATTTTATACAGCCATTTTGGGCGGCAGTATGAAGACTACACAGACACATAATCGGAGAGTGAGATAGAGGAGGAAATCTGTGCAACTGTTCCAATCTATAACGTCCTCGAAGCTCGTGACCAATCTGATGGGGTCTACTCACTTTTTCACCACCAGAGCTGTGTGTGCCATATGCTGAATCTGATCGCAACGAAGGTAAATAGGCAAAATCTTACAGCGACAATTGGTTGATGTTACTTCTAACTCTGCAGGACGTGGAGAACGCTGAAGAATCGTCGCCGCAGCTGAAGAAGGAAATAAGGCAGACTTTCAGCAAGTACTCGGCATTATGGAAGAAGCAAGCGAGGTCTAATGTCGTTGCTGACGTTATCTCTTCAAGCTGTGAAGGATATTTGCCCACGCCTGTCCTCACGCGGTGGAACTCTACATACGATTGCCTCAAATCGCTTCACGGAATGCTTGTTCACAGTGAGGAAAAATTGAAAGAAATTTGTGAGAATTTTAAAAATCCGTGATTCACGAAGTCAGACATTGACTTTATATGAGTATGTTCAGGTGCTTACACCTCTCGCACAAGCTATAACTCCTCTCCAGCGCGAAAACAGCATGTTCATGGCATATCTCCTGCCTACAGTGGCTTCACTTCGCAAAAAAATGTCCGCGTTGCTGACGGAGAACTTGAGGTACCGCCGCCCGGTGGTCGAGAGCTTAATCGCGGCGATCAATAAGAGGTTTGCAGGTATGGAGGAAGAAAAACATTTGATCATATCTGCCGTATGCCATCCAAAATTTAAGGTTGCATGGATAGACAACGAAGTGGAACGGAAGCGGGCTTGGGATTATCTAAAGAACGAACTTATGGGAACTTCAAGTATAGAAAAAGCGTCGTCGGGCGAACAAAGTGGTGAGGATGAAGAAGACTGTGAGCACTTCTTTAACTTCGAAACATCGTCCTCATCCGCTTCATGGGAGCAGGAGTTTGTACAGTACACCGAACTTGCTCCGACAAGAAGTCTCGACTGTCTCAAGCACATGCCGCTGCTGAAAAGCGTGTTTTTAAAATTCAACACAGGGCTTCCAAGCAGTGCGGTGGTGGAGCGTGTTTTTAGCATAGGAGGAACAATTGCTACCAAACTGCGATCGAAGATGTCGGATGAACATTTCGAAGAAGTCCTGATTCTGAGGTCAAATCGAGCACTCAAGTGAAAAAGACAAAGTCTTCGAATGCTCTGGTGAGAGCGTTTTGCCTTATTTCTCCCATTGACACCAATAAAGCACGTTTATCAAACATGTTTTTGTGTACATCCCAGTATACAAATGATTTACTTCTAATAATAATGTGACAAATTTGAGAAAAATACTTGACGTGAAAATAAAAAAGTACCTTTGAAGTAACTGTACTTGTACCTAGGTACATTTTAAAGCGAGTAGCTAGATACGCACCGTGGTACATTTTCGTATGAGTAACTGTAACTGTATCTGAGGTACATTTTTGAAGTAACTTTTACAACCCTGGTTGGAACTTTGTCGCCGAGCGTGTGATCACTTTAAGAGTTCGGTGCCCGTGATAGTTTATGGAATTTTCCAATTTTCTTTTTTTAATGGTAGCACGTTGGGGGTCACGTCATTGCTGCATACGAGTACAGCTCCGATAATCATATGTGTCTAGGAGCGCACTCGCGATGGCTCGCGTTTTTAACATTTGCTGTCAAGCGCTAGCGCGTTTGAACTCAAAGTTTATGTGGGTAAACGATCGATGAGAATCCACAGGAGCAGTGGGCTATAACCATATGCATGCATTCTCAAACCCGGAGCTTGCCACTGATTGCAAAAGGATTGCACATTATATGCCATAGATTATAACACTAAATATTGCATAAAACTTCTATTGGATGCAACCAAGGAGATTAGATGTAACGCTAAGTTGCTAAGTTACGCATGACTTGGCCAGCACGCCAAACATTAGAGTTACAGAACAACAACACGAGTTCAGGAATACCATTCACTATCATGATGACTGCAGACCAC
Source organism: Ixodes persulcatus (assembly GCA_013358835.2). Lineage (NCBI taxonomy): Eukaryota > Metazoa > Arthropoda > Arachnida > Ixodida > Ixodidae > Ixodes > Ixodes persulcatus. The sequence continues at coordinate 28,775 of JABSTQ010002958.1, forward strand.
ATGCTCACTTGTCATGGGGTGTGTTCATGTATACTGTAAACTGTCTACATCCTGTGCATGTGCATGAACCATAACGATTGTATTTGTTCATCACTGTAAGACATACTCGGTTCTTTTTATTTCAGATGCATTTTGAGGACAGAAGCTTTGAGCAAAACTGACAGGATGGTTTGAAGAAATTGAGGCCTGATGCGGTTCCTACACTTTTTCCTTATCGTGGTAAGTGTGGAAATTTTATTTATTTTTCAATTCAATGTTTATTTGATGAAATGAAGACTGGCCGTATAATGTTAGGTCGGCTACTTCAATGCTAGTAA
>JABSTQ010002959.1:0-49528 GCA_013358835.2 Ixodes persulcatus
TAAGCAAACGGAGCACCAGACGAATCAGCCAGAGGCAGCTTTATGTAGCCTGGGAACAGCCTCAAATATTTCAGCAGCAAAACCATTAAAAAATACTAAAGCAATCTACATATACAAAATAAAGATATGATGGATAATCAGAAAAATCAGCATAAAAAATATAAAAATCGCACACTTTACTTTTAAAAGTATTGTACATACCAAAACGAAATTTATACACAAAGTATGACAAAATAAGCATCCATAAAAAAAGAGAAATTATGCGAAACAAGATTGTGCAACAACTTCTAACAGCAATAAGCGAAAATTAAATAAAAATAAAAAAGTAGAAGAAAAAAAACTATATACGAAATGAAAATTACACGAAACAAAAGTTGCATACTAACTACTTCTAACATGAATATATAAAACGTAAATAAATCTAAAAAAAGCAATAGGATAAAAAATGTTTCTGGAAACGTTTTTGCATCCCCTTACTTTGATCTCTTTATATAGTGAAAACTTTTATTTCAATACAGATTTCTTGGTTCAATAGTGCATATCATCAAATAAAATCGTATAAGAGAACCTTATCAGAATGTATGATAGAGATATAAGAGTTTCTTGTAACTTATATAGTTTCTTATAGTGTTCTGAGTAATCTTAAACGGTACTTATATGTTCTTGCATAATCTTATTTGATCATATGTGGCGATTGAACCAAGAACTTATTAAGCAAATAATGTTTTCAAAGGGGGTTCCTATTTCTTTTTCTTTTTTTCTTAATTGGAAATCAACAATGCAGCAGTAATTACATTCTTCCCTTATTATAAATATTCCTATAATTAATTAAAAATGATTGAATGTAAACAGTGTGTAACTGACTGGTAAGTATAGTCAGTACGAGCTCGGGATATATTTTTTTTTTCGAAAAGACAGGTGCTATATGATGATGTTCGGAGATCTTCGATATATTACATTGGAATGAAACATGCTCAGATGAAAGGCGAAAGCCATGTAGCCATCTATAATCATACGTGTTTTTAATATTTAGTAAACAGAGGTTTGGTGCAAAAGAGATAGTGCTCATTGGCAATAGAACGAAGCACCTATTTATGATGGAACAGAAATTGTGGGTGTTTGTTTGTGTAGTTTTTTTTTTCAAGGAAGAGCACAGTGATTGTTGTAGGACCTGAAATAGTGAGTAGTATATTTGTAATTTACATGAACTGGAACAAAAGCGCGACAGTGGGATATAACTCCACCCTCCCTTGACAGCTCCTTCACAATATGAATAAAATTATCACACCACAAAAGATGCTTAAGCGTTTAATGTTGTTTATCTAACTCAATTGGTGTACAGCCTATTGTAATATTTGAAAAGAATCGGAGCGTTTTTTTCCTGAATATTAATTCTATGCCAACTGTTTTCGGACCATATAAGGAACAGGCTGAGAACATCGCATGCTTGTGCTATATCTTTCTCCACATTTGTTTCTGCGAGAAACAGGCAAGTATCTTCACCGCATATAATGTTTTCTACTTGCCTGTTAACGTTCAACATTCTTCGGATAAGTGTTCGGCATTTTGTCAAGCCCAGGTAAAAGGGTGGCCGCGAGGACTAACACTGTTCGTTCACGGGCGTAAGAGGAGGAGAGAAGTTCTCGAAACTTATTTTTTAATGGGAAGGTCATATCACCAGAGCGGTAGGCGAGGAAGATCTCGACAACCTCTCCCTGTCCGTCTGACGTAGGGCGTCAGCCCAAACCGTCGCTTATTTTCCTTGCCCCTTCCCTTTACACGTGTCAGGCTTTTAGTTTTGTGTGCACAAAGGGAGAGGAGCTCGAGAGTATGAAAGGCTCTTGAAGATCGCCAGGTTTATCAGCCTGATTAGCGGTAGTATCTCTTCATTCTAGAAACAAATGTCAAGAGTACACATTGTACGCGCTAACTATCTGATGAATAGCGCCGTGAACATAGGCGTCTGGAAACTCAGAGTATCGCTAAACGCTCCGTGTGCAACACAAATGCCTCTTTCTATTTGGTATATCTTCTATATTTTTAGAATATCATTATTATATACATCAGATAACATTGGTTCAATATTACTACCCTGCGGAACACCGAATCGTATGCTAAGAAAAGGCGATGCATTAGTATCGATAGCAACAATTACCTACGCTGCTTCAAATATGATTACATATGAGGGTTGTCCGTAAAATAAGGTTCCCAAGGAGCCGCAGTCGCGAGGAACGCTGTTACGCGAGATCCGGCGACACTGGCGTGTAGGTTGGTTCCCCCTCTCCCAGTCCCCGCCCCGGGGAGCTGTCTGCGACGCTCAGTCTTGGCTTGGCAGCCGTTAGAGATGGAGCTCCCACTCGATTCTCCCGCCAGGTGCGAATTACACTCTGTGATTCGTTTTTTGTGTGCAAAAAACATTGCGCCGGTGGACATTCATTCCCGACTGTGTGAAGTCTACGGAGAAAAGTGTATGAGCATACAACACGTGCGCAAATGGTGCAGAGAATTCGAAGACGGACCTACAGACGTTCATGACGAACAGCGTTCTGGATGGCCATTGGTTTCGGACGAAACGATTACGAACGTGGAAGAAAACAATGCTGAAAGATCGAAGGGTGACGGTTCGGCAGCTCTGCGAGATGATCCCTGATGTCAGCAAGACCCGCATTGACAAAATTGTGACAGACTATTTAGGGAATGTCAAGGTTTGTGCAAGGTGGGTCCCGAGAATGCTTACGGAAGACCACAAGCGGCAACGTGTTGAAGCGGCCCGCGAATTTCTTCAGGCCTATGAAACCAATGGCGAGGAATTCTCGGAATCAATTGTCACTGGAGACGAGACCTGGGTCCGCTACACGACACCGGAAACGAACAACAATCCCGTCAGTGGAAACATCCATAATCGCCGAAGCCGCGCAAGTTCGAACAAACACTGTTTGCCGGCAAAGTGATGGCGAGCGCCTTTTGGGACAGGAAGGGGTTATTGTTGTGCGAATTCCTGCCTGCCGGTACAACAATCAAAGCGGACCGCTACTGTGAGACGTTGAAGAACCTTCGCCGCGCGATTCAAAACAAGAGGAGAGGTATGCTCACGAAGGGAGTGCGTTTCCATCAGGACTACGCTCGTCCGCACATTGCCCGAGTAACAAACGATCTCATCACCAAATTTGAATAGGATACTGTCACACATCCGCCCTACAGCCCAGACATAGCCCCAGGTAACTACCATCTCTTCCCGGAATTGAAGAAACACCTGGGAGGGACGCATTTCAGAACCGGGGAGGAGCTGAAAAAAGAGGTTTTAAGCTACCTTCACGGCGCGGCGGGAGAGTTCTACGATTCAGGCAGAAAGAAGATGGTACACCGCATGCACAAATGCATCGATCTCAACGGCAATTATGTCAAAAAATAAGGGAATGTCTAAGCTTACCATAAATGAATTATTCAATGCCAATAAATATGTTTTTTTATTGTGAAATATTAATAGGAACCTTATTTTACGGACAACCTCGTAGATACACCCCGCACGCCGTAACAGCATAGTTTATCAAGTAGTATTTCATAGTTGGTGTAATGAAGAGCTCTCATGAAATTTATAATTACACCAATGTAAAAATTTATTTTTTTGTACTTTCAGATAATTTATTGTTGTTGGATTAACGCAGAATCTGTTGGCGTTCTTTTGTGGAAACCAAATTGAAAATTCGATAGTAGAGTGCTTAGCGAAAAAAGAGTATAGGTGTGATAAAATATATGTTTTCACCCGTTTGAAAATATAGAAAGTATAGATATAGGGCAATAGATTGTTAGAACATTTCTATCCCCTTCTTTAAATAAAACCTAAATGTTGGCTATTTTTTTTGTAAAATGTCCCATGTGGCAAACATGGTTAAAATATAAAACAAGTAAGAGGCGACAATATCTAGAACAGTATTTACTAGGGCTGGGCATTTGATCGATTAACCTACCGATTAATCGATTAATGCTTTAATCGCGAATAATTTGTTTAACCGGTTAATCGGTAAAATTTTGACGAACCAAAATGAAATAAAATGAAATGCTTTCACCATGCAGACATGGCGAGCACACCTATATGAAGTGAAAAATTTAGGTGAAGTATTAACTTAAGGTAAACTGTAAGGGGGAGATATGTAACTTCAGACATGTGCAGAAGGTTACACATGTCCCAGCGACTTCAACGCCGTGCGAGTGTCAGTTTAGCGTAGCAGAGACAACTGTGAGCAACCAAAGGAGGTCGCCCTTCTCGGAGAATATCAACGAACATTTTTGCCACATGGAGCTGAAGTAATAATGTGTGAGTGTTTTTTAACTGTTATCAACTGTATATCGAAGCTGATTCATAATTAAAACTATTGCGCCGTTTAACACATAATCGGAAAAAAAAATACAGATGCAATTTCTATTTTTAATCAATATTATTATGCATGGAAATGAACGAGACCAATTATTCGATTAATTAATCGATTAAAGGGTAGCGATTAATCGGGTTAAATGTTTAGTCGACGCCCAGCCCTAGTATTTACTAGCCTAACTTGAAGATAATTTAGGTTTCAGCATCTACAATTGTTGAGACCCGCAAATGCGGAGCATACGTTATGTTTGTCAGTCGGTACTAAAACCGTTTATGGTGTACTGCATGGTCTGTGAAATTTTAAGTATTAACATTATGTGGTGGTGTGCTTAACCCTACTAAGGCTTCATTGAAGTGTTCTGCTAGGAATACCTCAGACAAATTTTTTCCCATCAGCAGTAAGTTCGCTGATCGCCTAATGCTGCCTACTTCGGTGTAGCACTTCATTTTTGACTTTCAAACTAGTTTGGAACGTTTTTTGCAATCTCGGTTAAAGAGCTGGGTATGATACACAAATGTAGCCTTTCGCTACTCAGTTATCAGGCGGTTACGAAATTGTTTGAAGGCGAATAGTTAATCGGATTCTCTCGACGTTATAAAGAATCTTTAGAATTGTTTTTGTTTTGTTTGTTTTTTTACATTCTGATGTGCAAAGGGATGATCCTGCGCTTTGCATATTTTTAGATATTGTATTCGCTGACCAAGAAAAAATTGAGCTATTAACATTTATAATAAACACAACTTTACTGCGCGTGAAGCTTTCACTTCACGCACGGTAAAGTGAAAGCTGTTTAAAACTCCCTGTAACGCCGAATTAAGGCCTGTTCACACATGTAGCGGAGCGCTACGAGCATAGCGCTTACCTCGCGCTAAGCGCGTGCCGACGGGAGCGTTCACCAGCATTGTATCGCACCGTCAAAACGTTTGCTCATGGCAGACGATAAGTAGCTGACGACACGTGAGAAGCGCTACATTAGCGCTTCGCTGCATGTGGGAACCGGCCTTTAGAGCGCAGCTCTTGAGGTGGAGGAGGGAAGGGTAGTGGGGGGGGGGGGGGGTCACGTGACTTTGGGATGACGATGACGTGATCAGTGACGATGACGATCGATGCGGATGCCGATGACGTCATCAGTGACGTCACTGATGACGTCATCGGGGACGACGACAATGCGGATGCCAATGACGTCATCAGTGACGTCACGCGTCCCGTAATGCAAGGCGCGGTTACGCCGACGGCGACGGCGACACCGCCGCCGCTCAAGCCGGGAACGGGCGCCTAAGAGCTGCGCTCTAAAACAGCGTGAAGAAGAGGACAAAGAAAAAGGTAACGAACAGGAGACAGCACATGTGTCCTATCGGCTATATTTTATTTTGTCCTAGTCTTCACGCTTTTTTCTTTTTTATCATGTCTGTATACCAGATAGTCCAAACTTCAACGTTAATTATGAATAAACATTGCTGAATATGTTCACAAATTTGTTATAAGCCTCATCTACACATATTTTAGAACGAACTGGTCCCGAATCAGTGCTCGAACGTGTGGCTCTGAACTTTTCTAAACTAATTTCCGATATGTCCTGATAAAGATACGATATTTTATTCAATTTTATTACGGCCGTGCCCCGACAGAAAATAAATATGGGAATGTGATAGTTATTAACGCTAATAATTGTACTAGAGTCATTTAAGTGAAACCCTCCAGTGGGAAACCAGAGTATTAAAGTATTATTATTGAAATATTAAAGTTGAAACCTTAATCTTGGATCATCTCCGAGTTCGTGTATGTCTTTATTTTCCGTAGTTAAGTCTTAGCCTAAAATATTTTATATTGCACCTGAAAAATACATGCGGACAATTCAAAAACAACTACTGGTAACTCTCTGCCTTCATAACTACCCTGTTTGTATGGAAACACGATTGTAGTTTGTCAGGAGCCAGATGAGGGGCGCCAATAAGTTTACAACAAATATTGTGTCAAAATTGAAACGACACACAAATGCGGAAAAAAAGAACACTCAAGGGCGAGTCTATGCCACGACTCCCTTGTCGTGCATGACCATCCATGCAAAGAGCGGGGATCAAAAACGCCATTTAGACGATTTCTCCCAAACCGCAGAACTTTAAATAGTCTAGTTGCAACACGGGATTTGGGAGAAACACACTGAGGTCTCCGCCTGCGAAGAGATGCCTGTGCCGGTCGATCAGAAGCCGCCTGCCGTTGAGCGTCCAACGGAGAGTCGAGTCTGGGAAGCGACCGTAGACCCGAGCCACGACTCTTCCGGAGCAACCAAGAGCAGCCTTTTCCCCGAGCGACTTCCTCAGGTCCACGTGGTTGGCTGCAGAACGAACCCAAAGTCAGCCGAGAGAACAATGCCAGTGATGAGCACACGGATGTTGGTAGCTGTCCCCCCGCTACACGGCCCATAGCAGCCAACAAATCTCCATAGTCGCAAGAACGTTTAAATATCTATTCTAATATGATCATGGCTGCTTAGCCGATTACAAAATATAAACAAAACAAAAAAAAAACCCTTTTCTTCGTGTTTCGGGCTTTGATTTGCTTTCTTTACTTCTGGATATCTCCTCTACAACCAACGGATATCTATTTCACCGTAACGCCTCCGTTCAATAAGCTTACTACATCCAGCCTTCCAGCTTGTAATTCAGTTAAATTAGGTTTAACCACTGATGTCAAGCGAAAATTAAATGCAATACCCCTCGTTAAAGTCTTTCAGACCACCACTATAGTAGATATTCTCGTAAAGATTCCAACTTGCTCTACTGCAAAATAAATTGCTTCCCCCGAACGCCGTAGCCGTTATATAAAACAGAGTGGGCTGGATCGCCGCTGATAATATCAGCGCTCACGTTGTAGTCTTTCCACATGGACAGTCACTGGGAGTCGCAGAAAGAGTACATTCACGAGATATATTTTACAACGTTGCGGCTCCACCTACACAAAATGCAAAAACCCCAGTAATTAATCTGCATCGCTAGTAACGGGAACGGCTTTTCTCTAAGTTGTGGGGTTTCCCCGGTGTCTTTTTTTATCTCTCCTAGAACGTTTGGACAGTGTTCGAACACCGAACATCGAATTTCTGCAGAAACTTATGATATCGTCCGTGACCAACCCTGTCGAGTCCCATTACAGGTAAAGTAAAAAAAGAAATGTCTTTTGCTTGCAATTTGAAAGAGTGCTTTTTTTTGGACATTCTTCATTGTCACACTTTTTCTTAGAAAGTCATATTTCACATTGAAATGCATTTTTTCCCGAAATCAAAAAGCGAATGACCACACCCCTTTTTGGGAAAAGCTTCCTGTTTATCGATCAATTTTACAGCAAAAGAAACTCAACACCAGATTTAAAAGCATGTCCGGTATCAGCTGCATCGTAAGACGGATCTGGCAATTAATGCATCGCTTTTTTTATTTTTTTTAACCAAGTAAAGTTTGTGACGTTGTGCACGTTTCTTCCACGTGTGTACTTTCAAGCCCATGTGTTTGAGTGCTGATCGTTCCTGTCTGCTTTTGATTTATAAGTTGGGATGCACAGGGCAAAGAAAGTGTTCCACAAGCGTCAATTCTACGGAAACCGGTATGCTCCTTTTGCATAAGCAATTAGATCTCGGCAACGCACTGACACGCCGAACACAGTACCCACCAGGTTTTCGACTTCAACACATACAATATTTTTGTGTCCATCCAGGAAGAAAATATGCTACAGAGTGACAGCGGGTATACTATGTTCCATCCTAAACCGCCAACAAAGCTTGCGAAGAACGATGACGTGCTCATAAGTTACACTGAGGCTGCTGCTAAGAAGTCAATAAGCCGGCTGATGAAGAAGCTGTGCAGCAGAATGATGGCGACAAGAACAGCGCAGTTGCCTTTGATGGAAACTGGCAAAAGCGTTGCCACACTTTCAACAATGGTATAGTCTCTGCGACGGGAGAGCGCCTTTAGAGCGCGCGACACTAGAGCGCCGACGTTAGAGCGCGCGACACGAGGGCGCTGCGATAGTAGCGCGCTTGACACGAGAGCGCATGACCAGTTGAGCGCGCGACACTAGAGCGCACTACCAGTTGAGCGCACGACCGGTTGAGCGCGCGACACGAGAGCGCACAACCAGTTGAGCAAACACTGAAAAATGTGTGATCTATCCGCAGCTCCACAGACAGAACAAAATTGCGCGACTCATCGAATTGAAGCATTGGTGATTTTTGATTCATTGAATACGTTCATTTTTTATTCATCGAATAATTTGAATAAAAAGGGTACGACTCTTTCTAACCAATTGTTTACGGACATCGGAGAGAAAAGGGGGCAGGGGAGTGGGCTGGGGCATATAGGTACCGGGAAAGTTTGGAGCTGAGTGGAGCAGGGAGTCTAAGATTTCTTCACAGTGCTGCGGTGCGCCTCTCGGATATACTATAAACAGGTTTTTTTTTGCTATATCTGGTCTATTCTTGACAGGCATTTGGGCTCCCATCTATTTGGTGGCTATTTAGACATCCCTCGCATAAGTTTAAATGGTATTCTGACGTCCATGACCGTAATGAAGAAAGATCACCGCTAAAACGTATCAATAAAAAACTCATCGAAGGAAAGCTCAGCGCAATTTTATCGCATGCAGATCTTTTCAGCCTTTGAACGGATACAGGAAAACCTCCCCTGAAAATCTGTGATATACAAAATCAAAGAACTAATGAAGCCTTCATTAGTTCTTTGATTTAGAAAACGTTAGAGAAAAAGTTATACAAATTTGAGAAAAACATTGCAGCTGACCTAGGCTAGGTCAGCTGCAATCTTTTTTTTTCCTGCAAAAATGCACGCTACAGATATTATTCTTTTTCTGTTAGCTTTTTGTAACACTTTTTGGTTTGTCACACGCAAACATTTCGTCGACTCATTTCGCAATGTCATTGCGGAATTCCGCGGAATAAATCCCTGCCAATTTTACATAAAACACGCGATGACCGAAAGAGTGGCCGGTCCGGTCGGTCCACTCGCGCTGGACTGGTTGTGCGCTCTCGTGACGGGCGCTCTAAGTACACGCGCGCTAACGTCGCAGCGCTCTTGAGTCGAGCGCGCTAACGTCGCGGCGCTCTAGTGTCGCGCGCTCTAACGTCGCGGCGCTCTGGTGTCGCGCGCTCTAACGTCGCGGCGCTCTAGTGTCGCGCGCTCTAACGTCGCGGCGCTCTAGTGTCGGCGCTCTAATGTCGGCGCTCAAGTGTCGTGCGCTCTAGTGTAGTACAGCCCTCTGCGACTAGAGTAGACTATGGGAACGTTCTGGACATGGAAGTGATGACAAAGCGCTGTGCAAATTGCGGTATCAATTGAGGATGTATCGAGTGACCCTCGGCACAAAGAGGTGAGCCAAAATATCTACCAAGGCACGACAGGTGGAATGAACGTCTCAGGAGCACTGAACGTTTCCTATGGGAGTGAGGAGCTTCTTGGCGTGTGATAGTCAAGTATCTTAAGGACTGTAACAGTAAGGTATTATTTGCTGTAAAGGTACAACAAACATATGGCGATTCTGCTGAAATATCGAAGCTGGAGTGCATAGGTCACGTGCATAAATGAATGGCTACGAGATTACGGAGGCTAAAAAAACGATAACAACGTAGGAAAACTGCCTGATGGGAAGGGCATCTCCGGCCGAGGATGACTGACTGATGGAGTAAGTGAAATATTCCAGGAGTAATTCTAGACTATAATGGCAGACTTTCGGAAACATTGCTCTCCCGGCTGCCGCGAGAACAGACGCTGCATAATTCTATAGATAATCTCGACGTGTACCCGTAGAAGAACGGTCAATCGTTGCCAACAAGTAGGTAGGAATCCACTTACCATAATAACAGCGGACTTGAAAGATGTAATCCAAGATAAATGTCGGCACGGTCAAAGCAGGACAACCACACAAACACTAAAACGAGAAGGAAGGCTCCTTGAAGTTTCAACACGATGCGGCACACAAGCTGTCATTTGCCGAACCCAGCGAAACCAGAAGAATTCCTGACGTCTTTGAAGAATCGCTTGTTGCGGATATACGCGACTGGAAGGAAGCGCCGAAAGACGGGGACAAAAGAAGTAGGTAACAACAACACGTGGCGCACTCGCAACTGAAGGTTTATTGGAAAATACAAAGACTTAAATACTATGACAAGCCACTTCATTTCCTGCCACCCCACTCTCTCTCTAAAAATAAAATCTCCTTATCTAACAATGCCACAGACGGCTCGCTGACGCACTTATCAACGCCCCTTGTTTTGATAATGAATGCTTCGTGAACTTCCCTTGTGGTTTTATCGCTGTGTCGTCCCAGGATGGCTGTGTTAGTAAACAGTGGTGTGCACGGGCATCTATCGCAATGTACGGCCAGATGCCCAGACGGCGTCTGTTTTACAGCTGATGCATGTTCTCTTGCACGTTCATTGACGCAGCGGCCAGTTTGTCCTACGTAGGAACGCCCACATGATAATGGAATGTCGTAAACGACAGAGGATGAACACTCCAAGAACTTATTTCTGTGTTTTTTTGTGCATTCTTGTCTGTCCCTGAGTGGGTAATTAATTCGCTTGCACAAAGACGAAAGTTTGCTAGGGGCCGTGAAAACAACCGGTACGTTGAAGCGCCCCGCAACTTTTTTCAGGTTGTGGGAGACGGCATGTAGGTAAGGAATGACTGCTGGTCTGCCTTTTGGTCGTTCATGTGTTTTCTGTGGAAGGCCTCTAAACTTTCTCTTCATTCCATCTGCTACATCAGCAAGTGTTTTTACCGGGAACCCCGCAGCTAATAGGCGATCAACCTGCAACGTGAAGCTCCTGCCCATTTCATGTTCACATGATTTCTTCAACGCTGCTCCAAGGCAGGACGCGGCGATACCTTTTTTTATTAGTTTAGAATGGGCAGAGCCCCGCTCTAAGAAAAGGGTGCTACGGTACGACTCTGCCCATTCTAAACTAATAAAAAAAGGTATCGCCGCGTCCTGCCTTGGAGCAGCGTTGAAGAAATCATGTGAACATGAAATGGGCAGGAGCTTCACGTTGCAGGTTGATCGCCTATTAGCTGCGGGGTTCCCGGTAAAAACACTTGCTGATGTAGCAGATGGAATGAAGAGAAAGTTTAGAGGCCTTCCACAGAAAACACATGAACGACCAAAAGGCAGACCAGCAGTCATTCCTTACCTACATGCCGTCTCCCACAACCTGAAAAAAGTTGCGGGGCGCTTCAACGTACCGGTTGTTTTCACGGCCCCTAGCAAACTTTCGTCTTTGTGCAAGCGAATTAATTACCCACTCAGGGACAGACAAGAATGCACAAAAAAACACAGAAATAAGTTCTTGGAGTGTTCATCCTCTGTCGTTTACGACATTCCATTATCATGTGGGCGTTCCTACGTAGGACAAACTGGCCGCTGCGTCAATGAACGTGCAAGAGAACATGCATCAGCTGTAAAACAGACGCCGTCTGGGCATCTGGCCGTACATTGCGATAGATGCCCGTGCACACCACTGTTTACTAACACAGCCATCCTGGGACGACACAGCGATAAAACCACAAGGGAAGTTCACGAAGCATTCATTATCAAAACAAGGGGCGTTGATAAGTGCGTCAGCGAGCCGTCTGTGGCATTGTTAGATAAGGAGATTTTATTTTTAGAGAGAGAGTGGGGTGGCAGGAAATGAAGTGGCTTGTCATAGTATTTAAGTCTTTGTATTTTCCAATAAACCTTCAGTTGCGAGTGCGCAACGTGTTGTTGTTACCTACTTCTTTTGTCCCCGTCTTTCGGCGCTTCCTTCCAGTCATGTACAACCAACTAGCCCAACTTAACATTCGGATATACGCGTAGGACTTTTCGAACATTTGGTGCACAGCCCATACGTTGTCGAGAGACATCCTAATAAGACCGCAGGGAAAGGCGGCAGATCGAAGCAGGCAGGACAAACGAAGTTGCAACGGACAACAAGCAGACAAAGAAAAAAGCGAGTGCCAACGCGCGCGCTGCCGGATCTGGCTATGCGTTACTGTAACGCATAGCCAGATCCGGCAGCGCGAGCCCTCTCCTCTCTCTGGTCACGTGATAGAGCTGACCAGAGAGGAGGAAGAAGGCGACGGCGAGTTCAAGGCGCAGGACACCGGGACACCTCCTATCCCAACCTTCACCTCATGCATTCTATATAAAAAAACAAACTTGCGGTTGGCTTTTTGTGGCAATGCAGTCAATGCTAGGGGAAAGGGTGCACCGACCGCTGTATGGTACGTTTACACCTGAGAAGAAATCCGCTGCCGCGGGAGCGGATCCGCTCCGGGCGGCGGCGGCGACGAGCGGGTGGCGTTTACATCTATTCCCTTCGAGTGGCGGCGGCGGCGCCAGCTGCGGCAGCGGTTCCCGTAACATCTCGTCAAATACGACGAGAAGGCGCGAGAGTTCCCGCCTCGGCTCTCTCTCCCGGGCGTGGCTGCTCCCGGAACTACGCGTGCTCATGACGTAGGCAGCGTCGCGCTGCGCAAGAATGTCACTTCCGGTCAGCGAAACGCCTCGTTCGGCGGCAGAAATAGGTCCTGGACCTAAACGGCTCGCCGCCGCGTTTTCCGCCCAGCGTTTCGCCCCAGCGGCAAAAGCTGGGCGGATTCGCTAGAGGATCCGCAAGTGTAAACGTTCCAGTAGGTGCGCTTTTCTCCTCTCTTGGGATTGCCACTGCACGTCGCGTTTGCAGCCTCGGAAAGCAGGCGAAACGCGCTCTTTTCAGAAGTTGGAACGCTGGAAATGGCGTCGGCCAGAAGCTCGGCTTGCGCCCGAACCAAAAAAGCACCCAGCGCGAGCTCGTAATTTGACTGCTGCAACGGCGAGCCTGCTCTCGCAATGCTCGATGTTCTTGCAGCCACGTGTTCGCGCGTTACCTTCGTTGAGTCTTGAATTGAGGTGAAATGGAGTCTAGAAATATATTCTTTCACGTGGTTGCGTCCTCTGCACGAGAGAGATTCGAGCTGAATAAGTAAATTGAGGCAACAAAGAACTCCAAATTTTTATAGTTCAGTAAAAAATATCGGCTTGCCAACGTCGCACGTTTACGTATAAAACAAATCGCTTATTGAAGTTGCAGTATACGCGAACATCAGCGCAATCAAAATATTAATATCATTACTTGCATTACGCGGACGATTGTAAACCGATAAACAGGCGCTCCCGCCGCTTTCCGGAAACAGGCTGCCACGGCTGAAATAGGCGCGCCCATCCGCTGATCGGTACGTTCCGTATCGAACTGGCTCCGGAGAACCGTTTGATTAAACCGGTACAGTTTGCCGGTCACCGGTCACCCGTCTGTGCAACATGGTCGCCGGTTTGAGCAAACGTGCGACAACTTTGCTCAAACGAGTGGCCCATTTGATCAGACGAGTGACCCGTTTGCCAAAGGAGTGACCTGGTTGCCCAAATAGGTGACCGTTATGGCTCATACGGGGGACCCCTTTGACAAACTGGTGACCGGTATAGGTAAACTGTTACCGGTATGAACCCGTTTACTTTCATATAGGCGCCAAATGTTTTTTTTTTCAGTAGGGGTACCATTATTTCTATAGCCTGCCAGGATAGAGAACTAAATATTTACTCGTTCCACCTCTGAAGGTGTTCAGAAGTGCTGAACTATAATAAAAAATATGCGCCTGACAGTTTTTTGCGCTGAAAATGCAATACACTAAAAGGGCTATAATTTCAGTGCTAGAACAAAGAAGTTATTAAAAAGTGTTATTTTTAACTGGTTTTCTTCATTCTAGTTTAGTGGAAAAAGCACGAAATAGGGAATGAAATTATATATATATATATATATGACAAGAATACTCCTAATGATTACCGAAAAAAATGAAAGACGTTTACAATTCCCTGTAATGCCGAATTAGAGCGCAGCTCTTGAGGAGGAGGAGGAGAGGGTACGGAGAGGAGGTTACCGTCTCCTCATCCTCCATACCCTCTCCTCCTCCCCTCCTTCTCATCCCTCCTTTCCTCCTCCTCCTACCCCTCCTCCATCATCCTCTTCACCCTCCTTCTCTCCTTCGCCTCCCCTCCTCCGTCTCCCCTCCTCCTACACCTCCCTCCCTCCTCCTTCATGACGTCACTCGTGACCCTGTGACCCTAGTGAACCCCGTGACGTCACTCGTGACCTTCGTCGAGGCCTTTACGAGAAACCTTTGTGACGTCACTCGTGATGTCACGAGGGTCACTCGTGAAGCCTCGTGAAGGTCATCGTGAAGGTCGTGACCTTTGTCGTGACTTTCCCCAGTGACCTTCGGGACGTTACTCACGACCCTCGTGACGTCACACGTGGTGTCACTAGTGACATCAATATTGCAAACGTCCCATAATGCAGCGCGCAGTTACGCCAACGGCGACGCCGCTCAAACTGGAAACTGGCACCTAAGAGCTGCGTTTTAAAAACTGTTCGTCAACGTGACCTAAAATGCATGTTAAATTTAGGACTTACCCTCTGCCCCTCTCAGAACTAAACGACAGTGAGCTAGTTTCCCGAGCCTACTGGTCTCGGGGACATAGCGACTACGTGGCTGTATGCTGTGTTTCTGCGCTTCGCAGGCAATTCTAACCTTTTCCTGCTTTGGTTTTAGAGCGCAGCTCTTAGGCGCTTGTTTCCGGCTTGAGCGGCGTCGCCGTCAGCGTCACCGTCGGCATAACCGCGCGGAGCATTATGGTACGCGTGACGTCACCAATGACGTCATCGGCATCCGCATCGTCATCGTCACCATCACTGATGACGTCATCAGTGACGTCACTGATGACGTCATCAGTGACGTCACTGATGACGACATCCGCATCGTCATCGCCATCATCACTGATGACGTCATCGTCATCGTCACGTGACCCCCCCCCCCCCCCGAGGTCATTTGACCCAAACCCCCCCCCCCCCGGTACCCTTCCCTCCTCCTCCTCAAGGGCTGCGCTCTAATTCGGTGTTACAGGGAGTTGTAAACGGCTTTCACTTTTTATCTCAGGCGTCTGCTTCAGCCTGCATCCAAATTATGTTGATACTAATGTAGAAGTATGGGCTAGTTGGTATTTCATGATTAAAAATTAAAACAGCGCAGGGACACGGACAAGTACAAGAAGGTAGACGAACAAGGCGCTGAGAGCATGGCAGCTGCGTGTGCACCGTCAGCAGTATTGTCTTTTATCATTCTTTTTTAAATGCGCCAGATCTCCGGCACAACAACGTCATCAACGTCGACATCAACTCCCGCCCGCGACTTAAGAGGATATCTCAGTAGAATTTCATCTCCGATAGGAACTTTTTCGGAATCCAGATGGCTCTAGGGAGGAAGCCTTTCTACTCACCTGCTTACGCGATATAGTGCTATTTCTAAACAAAAATAAAGAAAAAGCTTGTCTTTTTGTTCCGGTTATCAGCGGACGACTTGACCCTGAAAGCCCCCCCACTTAACCCACCCAACCCGTCCCTTCCCTCCGCCCTGCGAGCTGCGAGAATGGCTTTGTGGGCCTCCGAGGCCATCGCGAAGGGGGCCCTTTGTCCCATTCTTACCGGATTAAGAAGAAAAAAAAACGCGGTTAGAGAACGCTTCTGTTGCAGATTGGAAAGAATTTGACGCTCACCAGAAAATGTACGACGAGAAACTAGAAGATTGGAACCGCACGAGCGGAACGAGGCAAACGACAGACAGAAGCCGTTCGAGACACTTCTGTGTAATGATGTATATTCAATTGATTTATTAGTGTAAATACAGTTTGTGTTTTGTTTTTGCGTTAATCGCCTGATTTAAAGTAAGACGCACACACGACCTCTTCGATTCTGAAACAGCCTCATTTCGCTGCCTGATACCTTGGATTCATTTGGCTCGGTTCTTCGGCTATTTCGCGTTCTGAGATTTTTCGTACGATACGATTTCCAAATAGCATGTAGACTGTTGATATCGTCATTACAAAACACGAAATATGCCATATCATCATTACAAAACGAGATATGCCATGTGTCGTGTCGTAATGCTGCGAAATAATCTACCACAAGTCAGAATGGCATTGCGTAATAAATAGCGGCCTTAAGAGCTAACTTTTCATGAAGCAGTGCTTTCAAAAATGAAGCTACTCACTCTAAAAGTGTCTGATCTCCTTGTGTGAAAAAAGAAACGAAATGAACCAGTTCACGATACCATTAGCAGCTATTAGAGTCACAACTTTTTTTCTATACTTGGGAGAAGAGCGTGTTGGTTCAAGTGATGGATGAAGAAAGAATAATCAATTAACACTAAGACAACACAACCACCTCTTTTTTTTCTAGAGCACTGGATTTCAACCGTCACCCCAATTTCTAAATCGGTGTACGATCTCTAAATGGCACGGAATCAGAACTATATGTTGTACTGCCAAAATGCCAAAAAAATCAATAACCACAAGTTGAGATAGTGTTGCGTCTTATATACGTACTGTTCAAAGCGTAGTTCTAGTGTCACAAAGCTATGCTTTAAAAAATTGTTAAAACAATACCTTCCATAATTAAGTGTTCCGATTAGTTCCGATAGAGATCAGACGAGATCATTTCTTTGCCTAGCCGTTTCGGAAACGGTTTAGTATTGGCTGATAGTGTATTCCACGATAATGTTTGTCTTATTCTTGCAAGGCAAACATTATCGTGGCTACAGTACCAAAGTGCCTATATTTTTATTCGTGCGATCCTAATCTCCCGGGGACAAATCCGCTAGTCTACCCGTGACGTCACGGCGGGGAGAGATCAACCAATCATTACACTGATTTCAAGCTCGTTCTCGCGGCTAATTGAGGCACCATATTGGCGCGGACGGCTTCCAACTTCGCTCTCAAGCCTGGTTCAGACAGTTGCGTTTGACTGCGTTTGACTGCGTTGCGGCTGCAAGAAACCAGGACATCCCTGCTGCTAATATCGCGTGCCAAGATGAGTCCTTGAATTGAATTCCACGCTTCATACGAAGCACAGATGTGCCGGTGACTGGCTTTCGGTTCTCGACGCAACGCAGTCAAACGCACTCAACCGCAAGTGTCTGAACCGGCCTTCAGTCGGAGTTGAAGTTTCCACAAACCTGCGAGTTGTTATAAACAAAGGGTGACGAAACGATGATCATTGTATGCTCCCACTTTGCGCTGGGGATAACGCAACTCTCAAAGAGAACAGACCCATCTCACCAGGCAGTTTGACTACGCCACCGCTGCCGCAATACATGGAGGGAACTTTAGTATTTCAGCACGTGCTCGAACCTCGCTGGAACTCTGCGCGTGAAAAGCACGTAACGGCACGAGCCGTCTCGGACACTGCCACCTGCTTCTTGTGAACTAAACTTTTGTCGGCTTCACGCATGCGCGAACGCTTGGTGAGGTCGGTCTATTAGAGGAGGTCCACTGGTTTGTGGCTAGGGTAGGCATCGTTATTCGGCATATCGAGGAGTCTGGACCTTCTTTGTGTTTTGCCAATTGCTCTTTAGGGGGAAAAATAAAGGGGGAGGGCCACAAAGCTGTGCCCGAGTTGTCGTCGAGCAAAGCAATAATCGAAAAAAAAACCGAAGGAAAAAAAAAAAAAAGGCAAACGCGTAGGTTCCAGGACATTTCATCGAACGCCGTTTCATCGAAAAAGTGGTCGTCCCGTACCGAAACGTTCAATTGCAACAATTGGCCGGTATTTTTAAACAAAGAATTCGAATAGCCGGCCAAAAAAAGTTGCTAACAAAATAAAACGAAAAATTCGGGGCTAGTGGAGGGGAAGGTGGTGGAACCCGAATCCATCCGCTTGGGTACACCCCATGCAGGCGTGTCCTCCGTCGTGTCATCCAGGCTTCTGTCGTACGAGAGGACAATGAGAAATTTTCAAATTTTATTGCAGAAACCTATGACGCATTCAATGAAACGGCGTTCGATGAAATGTCCGGTGTAGGTGCGTGTGACCTTCTAGTGCGCAACAGAACCAACTAGATGTCTCAAGTTGTGAAAATGTGATGGCAGGAAACCAGCATCGTCTTTCAGGCCCGTGCGATCTTCTGCGGTTCCGATATAAAAAAAGGTTCAGATCCATGCCGAAGTCACAAATCTCGGGAAAAAGCTAATAGAAGAAAATCTCACCGCAAGACCGACCTATAGGCGGAGAAAAGCTCATCGGAATCTTCATAAATGCGGTGGAACCTCACCTACGATATTCGTTTTCGGAAATGGCATTACTTTTGTATATGGATAATAAACACTTTATTTTCCGTTTTTTTTTTTTTTTGTAGTAACTTATGACTTTTGGTGTGATGGGTCCTGCCGCAATTTGGGGGCTCTCTGTAGTCGTCGGGTGCAATGACGAGGTCACTTCGTTACTGTTCACAGAACTCAACGTTGAGGGAATGTATTTTTTTATTTATTTATTTTATTTACACATACTGCGACCTCTGTGAGGTCATTGCAGGAGTGGAAAATGCAGAAACAAATTAACATTCAAACAATACAACATGCCCTTCAACATAACAGAAATGAATAAGATGACGTCATGCGTTACTGAAAAGAATAGGCAGAACCGCGCTAATAAAATCACCATAGGGAACAGTACGTATTTCCCAATCAAGATTATTCCAAATTTCAATACTATGTGGAAAAAACGAATATTTAAAAAATATTGTATGAGACTGAAAAGGAACAATATTTAATGAATGAGATCGTCTGGTGCGTGAACTAGTAGAGAATGAAATATATTTACTTCGCTCTATTCCACAGTCCTCATTAAAAATTCTGTGCATCATTTTAATTTTATCAACTGTTCGCCTTCTAGACAAAGGCGCCAGCCCCAGAGATGAAACAGCCGAGGAGGGTGAAAAATTACGGTCATACCTATTCAAAAAAAGACGTGTCTATCCCTTTGTTAATTGTTCCCATTCTCCAAAATTGTGGATTTCTGCTTCTTCATTCCTATTGGTGTCTGCAATATACGAATCTTGTATATTTATTTATTTATAAATACTGTTAACCCTTGCCAGGGTCATTACAGAGAGGGAAAAACAACAAAACACATTACCTAACATCTTTCACAACAATAGTACACGTCAAGTAGGCTCTCAAATTCACGAACATTTACCCTGTCAACAATATAACTAGGCAATGTATCCAGGACTCAATCACATCAGGAAAAAATGAGTATCGAAAAACATCAACACGGGCATTGAACGGCTCAATGGCTAGGTTGTGATTTAATCGGTCACTTCGTTTACATGGTAGTTTTACATAGCTGTCCTTACCCCTATCCGTTTGCCCTTATCTCTCCGTTTGCGTTCCCCGCACGGCCCCCAGAGTAGAGCCACAAATACTAAATTTAAAAGCTTTATCGTATAATTCTTGAGTGTGTTTATCTCAGCATCTGTCAGATTTTCGGTGAACTGTTCTTTGGTGAGCTTTTCTCCCGTGATACTCTTGGTGTTGCGCTGTTCTTCGGCGGAGAAAAGCACACCGGAAATCCGGCGGATGCGTAGAAGAGCTCACCAGACTTCGGATAGATGCGGAGAAAAGCTCACCTTTACAAACCGTTTTAAACATTATTTCTTCGCAGCTCTCGATATTTTATCGAACTCTGTTCTATCAAAGTCATTTAAATGAACGCCCTGTAATTGAATCCAATTTCATCGAAGCCGTTTCGTAGAACACCGTTTTATCGAACATCATGATGGTTTCTGGATAGATCGTTTCTCGTTTTTGTAAATAGTGTTTTCTTCTTTGCATCCAAAGGATAAAGATAATGTCACGAATGACAAATGATGAGGCGGTGAATAACTAAAAAAACTAAACGTTTAATGGGGTGAACAAAATAGAAGTTTGGCGTCGCAGGCGTCGATGTCGACGAAACAGCAGGATCGGGACTGACTCCGGCTCTCCACGCGGAGCTCCTTATGTACACGCGTGGGCTTCTGGAACAATCGGCGTAGAAGGTTAGGCGCCTAGAACATTCTAACCTCGAATAAGCGACAGGGTTCTCGAAATTACCAGAATGCGACATTACAGAAACAATAAGAAGGTGAATCCGCGGCCAGGCATCGAAGATAAGCACGGTAACCGTTAGGCCACGGGCGCGCTGCCTACTTGGCTAGCTGCTCACGCCGCAATATTATGTTCCGTTTTTATTTTGCTTTGTAGTAAACAATGACCTCTTTCGGTTATGCGGCCTAAGAGGAACTTGATACTTTTTGGGAAGTTAGAAGTCGTCGGGTGCCGAGACGGAGGTCACATTGTTGCTTTTCGTAGTACTCAACATTGAGGCAATGTCCTGTCTCCATGTAAAACAGAAAAAAAGCGTTCCCCACTTTTTTACATGTTCACATTCCGCAAAACTGTGGATTCGTCTGCCTCTTCCCCATTTTTCTTAGAAAGTAAGCTATTCTTCTGGTTCTGAACGAGAACACTTGGTTTTACAAATATACGATCACGCAAAAGCGCAGCATGAGCGCTGAGCAAAGTGCGGACGTGAGTATTAAATATAAACACCGCAGTGCAAACAATAATAAAATATTGCGTAAATGAGCTTTTCTCCGCATTTGTCGGTTTTGCAGTGAGCATTTCACCAGTGAGCTTCTCTCCGGTGAGCTTTTCTCCGCCGCCCGATCTCCGGTGAGATTTTTCGTCCGCCGCCTAACAGTAACAGCCGACCAAGGGTTCATCGCAGCCAAGACAGTATAATCGACGAACACCATAATAAAAGATGTGCGGGCTCTTGTCTAATACATTCGCCTCTATTTCATAAAATACTGAATCAAGAGTGTGTTGGTTCGGGTCAAACAAAGAATCTTCAGCGCGACTTTCACAACTTCCAAATAACAACGTGTCACTCCTACTACCAAAAAGCTTGTTCTGTTTTTAGCTTCACTGAATTTTTTTTCGCAATGTTTGTTTTATTTAGGTAGAAATCCGCCTCCACAAGTGTATATGCCAAGCGAATGTCGAACTTAAAAGAAAATCGACAAACTCACGTATGTTTCTTCCACATTTAAAATAAGTAAACATTTTAAATACATATCTGCAGAACATTTGAAATCGCCAGATCAAATCACCTTTCCTACTTCGAACACAAAGAAGTGGTAAGACAGTATCTACTCTTTGACGCTTCGGTTGCTTTTGTCTAACTGCATTTGCTAACATCAGGCCTCACGAAAGGACCGCTTGAAGCGTGAAATTTTTCACTCCCAATTTCTTGACCCAGAATGCCAACAAAAAATGGAACATCCTCCCAATGACGCGCTCCGGCGATTGAAAACTAATGACTCTCACCCACCCGCTAAACATCTCCGCCGCCAAAAAAAAAAAAAAGAAGAAAAGAAACTTCTAACTTTCATTTGTGCGACCCCAAAACACCAACAAAGAATGGAACATCCTCCCAAGGACGCGCTCGGGCGATATACAACCTATTACTCACTAACGCGATAACCCGCAAAATATCCTCGCCCCCTAAAAAATAAAAACAAAAAAAGAAAAACAGGAAAAGAAAACGATCAGTTTCGAGAGGCACCCTTCCTCGAAATCCCGATTGTCAACCCGACGACCTTGAAGGTGTAAGTAGTCCGGGGCGCAATAACACATTGCGCAATTTCAAGAGCAAGTTGTACGGACAGACTCATAGATGGCGCCAGGTGACAGCTGGATTTTTCGACGTTTTGATAGGCTACAAACTTAGTTAAAATTTATTAGAATGAGAATCTCTGGAAAAAAGATCTTGTAAGAGATATACTCAAAAAGTCATGGTCTTGAATATTGTCGAGCCTAAACGTGTATTTTGGCCCAGGTTTATTTTTAAATGTTGATAAAGAACGGAAGGGAAAAAAAGGCTTTTTCAAGCATCTTTAAGTTCCCGTAAAAACCTTTAAGCTTAAAAATCGGAAAAGGTAGCGCCGCAATATTACTCAGTTTTTTATTATCTTTCTAATAAAACCATTCCCAAGTCAGTCCGTTCGGTGGTTCTCGAGAAAAAAATACCAAAATGTTGCCATTGGAATTGCATAGGGCTCGGTAGCTGCGATATCCTCTTAAACAGCTGACTGCGCGACCGTCACCCCAGTAAACTCGGGAGCACAAGTGACGGCATGGCTCTCAAGCCGCGTTTTTGAGCTTCGCAAGACCGTAAACAATTTTTATTTTACGCCAATAAACGCAAGAGCCGACGCCTTTCTTTGCTCCCGAGCCCACGAGTGCTGTGTGAAATCGCTTCCGGTTGTTTCACGATGGTTTTATGGTTGTTAGGCTCCGTTGACGTTGAAGCGAATCCGGGTCCCTTTACTCGTTCTGAGGCTCTTCAATTACCCCAAAGCAGATAACTGTTCTTTTTCACCTTCTTAAATACCTTAGAAGCAGTCTCTACACTCGCCAAAAATGTCAGGCTGAGTTGGTCGCTGACGTGAAGTCAGTAAATGCTGGCCAAAAACATAAAATATGAAATCAGTTAGCTCCACAAAAGGAGTCAACATGAAGAACATAAAATGCGGCGGGTTTATAGGGTGGGCGGTGCTTTTAGTTCGGGTGGTGCTTAGGGTAAGGTGGCCCTTAGTCTTTCATTGTCTGGGGTGTGTGGTGCTCCTGGTTCAGGTAGTACCTAAGGCAGGGTTTTGTATGGAAACCAATTACGTCACTCCGTTTTTTTTTTTTTTTTTGAGACGCTGCGGGCGCTTCTTTTCCCCAACGCCCGCATACAAATCCTGCGCTGAATTTACGGGGTCACCAAGAGAAGGAAAGCGCGCTTTCCCGCCTTTTCTACTCCTCGTTCCTTGTGCTCTTTTTACAGCACCTGTTTCTCCTCCTATCTTTCTTGGCCTTTCCTCCCCTCTGGAATGAGGGCATACACCCACTCTCTATCCCTTTAACTCCCCCTTCCCTTTCTTTCCTAATCTTTCCTGTTTGTCCAGTAAACGTTTTCAACAACAACCCCTCTTAGCTCCGCGGGCTTTGTCACACCAGATGCTTAAGCTCCTCCCGTTTTTGCGCGCTGGATTCCTAACGCCGTCAGCAGCGCGCACGGCTTCTGGGCCGGTGACTGGGGTTTGATCCCTCTCTAGTTTCCGTATTTTCCAAAATTCTTTAGCAATTACGAACAAACTGACCTACATATTTGACTGGTTGGTTGTTCCTATGAATATACTGCTTTAAAATGAAGATACTTGACAATTTTCACCAAGTTAAAGTCTTGACCACCCAGCATGACTCATTGTAATCGCGGCATGACGAAATAGAGGACAGTTCATGACCTTATCTCTCATGGCATTCCTGATTCTCGCAAAGTATGGGGCAAGTCTGAGACACAAGTGAGAAAATATCTTAAAGGCACAATTCATGCCTTTTCGGAAATTTAAGTTGAGCCGTGTCATCCCTTGGGGTCGTACATGAAGGATAAACGTCGCCCTCTCATAGTTAGTTTTCCAGCTAAAAAAGAAGATAGACCATCGTTAGCGCGCACAAACGTGAAAGAAAAACCTCAGTACGAACCACGAGGAAAGAAACCTCTCCATCAGTTCCAGTCGGCACATTTAAAGATTGAAAAAAAAAGGCATAGTAAAGCTACGCCTCACCAATTCTCTTAGTAAGTCATGCCATCACATTTTCAAAGTAAGCTTTGATGCACAAATTTCTAGTTTACAAATGGCGGGGTGCCCTCTATACCTATTAACAGCAGTAGCAGAAAATAACCTACAGAAAATAAGAAAAGGTGACCCTAAAAAAAATGCAAGTGACAAAAACAAAGAGAGCTCTTATTACTGAGGTGGATAGGGTTTCACACGGTCTAAAAAAAAAATAGTAAATCTCAGTAACATTAATGTCGCCTTTTCAGCACGAAACAAGATTTCTAACCTGTATAGGTAAGTAAGTTACTCAGCACACCGGCAATTCGGCTGCACAAAAAACCCCAAACATGCTTCGTGCCTTGCTCTGAAGGAGTGGTTTATTCTCTTCCACTCTCGTGTGATAAGAAATATATCGAAAAAACTGGCCGGTGTTTAAATGGCCGATTAAGAGACCACCATTATGACACCACAAAGTCATTTCTGGACATCTCGGCCTCCAGTGCAGGGATTGTGGTTTCTCAGAAGATTTCGAGAAAAGTACCGTCATAGCTAGGAGCAACGTTATTAGATTAACTCAGTTACGGAACTGTTCATAGACGCTGCATGCACGAAGAGTACCCCCCGTCACTCACCACGACTCGCCCAGATTCGCTCGACGCGCCGCCGGACGGCTGCTTTGGTAACTGAATCGGGATACGTTCGTTTCAACGTCACTAGAAACGTAAAAACCACCGAAAAAAACTCTTTTTGTAGTAACTTTTATTGGAGATTAGTACAAAATGGGGGCGGGTGATGTTTTCGAAAATTTTTAGTATTCAAGGTTTTGCAGCACAATTAATATTGTTTTTATACAACCATGCCTCAGCGGGGATTTCAGGTAGCGCGTCCCGACCTAGGCGCATTTTAACTGTGGGGGTATTTCGCGGCGCGTCCGCATGGGGGACGGGGTGGAACCCCTGTAACCCGATTGAAGCCAAAAATAGATGTCACGTGCAGTTCCTCGAGTGACCGCTGCGGGAGAAATGGCGGCGTTGTGATCGCCATTTGGCGCTTCAGCTGTGCTCTTTAGAATGCACAGTTATGAAACGAAAATACAGATGGCGCTTCGAACGACTCTAGGCGGATTGAGGTGAGTGAGGGGGGGTACCCCCCTCCGCGGGAGTTCCACAACTGAGGTAATCTAGTAACGTTGGCTAGGAGTAAGAACCCGCTCACCAGAGAAACAATAGAGGCGGAGATCATCGCGCGCCTATAAGATAGACGTGTCAGCGCCCCATCCCTAACGCTACCTGAAAACAAAAGTTTAAATATTTAGCGTGATGATTGCAATGGCTTGTGAGAATACTTTTGAATGTTTTTCTTGTTTTTATTTAAAACCATCTGGTTTTTAAACTAGTTCCGTGAAGAGTAAGTAGAAGATAAACATAAAAGATTTATGTCAGCGTTTGTGTTTGTCTCCTTGTGCGTCCCTCGTTTTTTCCTTATCTTGCGCGCTCTAACCCTGAAGAGGCACCACCAACTCCAACTCGCCGAAGCTTCGGTATCCCAGAGTACAGCCGACGCCGGCAAATACTACAGCTGGGAGCACACTAAGTGTGACGCTTGTTCCATCTGTATGTCGATTGCTGAATATCCCAAAAATGATCTAACCAAGCATGACGATTATCTGGCTTGTTTGTTTTGTTTTTTGTTCTGCGCTTTCGCGTACGGGGCCGCTATCTCGCTTACTGAAGACGACGCACATGAGCTATGCAACTCGAAAAAGATAACGCTTCGTTCATCTGACACATCTTTGCAGCTAGCTTCGGATTTTGCAAAACTAGCAGACGGTACCGTCACACGTAACATTTTGTTCAACGGAAAGACACGGCGTCAGCGCTTTCTTTATCCACTGGTGCTCACCGTACCCGTAATGATGGGCCGAGATTCTATTGCAGGCGAGAACATGAGGCTTAATTTCCGTGGTGGAGGCTACCGGCTAAGAAAAAAGACGGAGCTAACTCTGTTTACAAGGCGAGAGGACTGCATAACCGGCCCCACCCTCCCGGCCCACCTCCCGACGGCCCTAGTTGTTCTGCCTCCAGGTGTTCACGCTACATTACAGAAGTTCCCGGGCAATGACCTTCAAAAGAAACTATTAGAGGGCGTTCTGAAGCCGTTCTCCTTGAGTTTCAAGGAACGACCAGGAAAGGCAGGCATCCTGCTGCAAGAATCGAGGCCGGTGACGCACCTCGTCCCATCAGCGTGCACAAAAGAAAACTCCTGGACACAGCACTCCGGGAGAGGATTACCACCGATGTAGTACGCAAGTAAAAAAGCCGTTGGGCGTTTCCTGTGGGCCTTGATCCGAAAAAAAAGATCGAACCGCCAGACTTTGTGCAGACTACAGTCGCCTCAACGACGTGTCTGTACATAAAACTGTAAATTAGCAGCTTGTAAAAAAAAATAAAATAAAAACTTGAGTTTTTGGGGTGACTGGAAACTCGTTGACCCGAGTGCCACGAGCTCGGCTGCCATGCAAGGCTTACAGAAGAATAATACTCCGGTTGTTCCTATCAGATTTGGGTCGCTTCGCGTTTTGTTAAAAATATGTTTAGAAACGCGTGCACGGAAGGCTTAGGGCGCATGAACGGTGTGAATGGTATTGGAAACACGTGCCGCTCATTAATTCACGATGTGATTAAATGTTCCAGAACTGTATAAACATAATAGATATACGGCAACTATACAAGGAAATAAAAGTTTTTAGCTCACTTTTAAGGGTCTTCAAAGCAGACTGGAAGATACCTGAAAAAACAAACATAAAAAGTGCGCTTCCGTTGATACTTGAAAATTTAAGAATAAGTATTAATGTAATAGTAAAGGGACACTCACAGGGTTTTTAGGCTCGCCAGGTGTTCATTTGTACGTGACATATAAAAATCCCAACTACCCAAAACACAATCTGCGGCTGAAATTCCTTTTTTTTTTCCGCCTGAAAACCGCCAATCGAGAACTGCACGGCATGAGTCGCGCCCACTCTTTTATTCTTGACCACGTGCCGTTTTCTATCATTTAGACAGAACTACCAAAGATAATCAAAGTCGTGGGTAACAGAAGGTATACACACCAAATACTAGAAATGAACAAAAATAAAATACCTATCTTTTGTGACTCCTAAAAAACTGCAAATACGTTGTGTGATAAAAAAAAAAAAAAACGATTTGCAAAGCCAGGTGACTTCCGGTATGTTTTTCCTCCTCTATATTTCTTCTTCCTCCCCAGTCCAGTTCCGACTTCGAGCAGTTGCGTTTTTTGACTTTATAAAAAACGGACACTGTAGCAAATACTGATTGGGTAGTCTTATGTCACCATAATGAATCGCCTGTTAAGAAATAATAAAAAGAAACAATTAGGGGAATGTCAGTGTCCCTTTAAATGAACTATTAGATTTCAGGCTATGGGTAATGACCCTTATTCGATGTACGAAATGTCACACTCCGCTCTCATGTACAAGCTGTACTTTTTTACATGTTTTATCATAGATGCCAGCAAACATTGCGTCGCTTTTAATAAAAAGCATAATGACCTGCTTCCGTGTACTTGTATAGTGTGGAGGTCGGTTTGCCTTGCTGCATACCCGACCCGGAAAAATAACACGGAGGCAACACTTTCAAGAATAAAGACTTGATTTAATTGGACATGGACGAGACGATGAAGAATAATAACAGAAGACCAACGAGGACCGGTGGCGCGTGAGTCCAGCCAGCGACTGCCCGTGCGCCGCCTCTCATCCCCCTTATGTAGGCTGCACGTGCGATGTGCGCGTGGCGGGCTTGATGCCGCCGCCATGCGGGAAAGCTCATCACCTGTGCCCCGCAGTCGGGCAACTGGGCTGGGGAGCCGCCAGGGTGCCCACAATACGTGAGGTCATAGCGTCGCATAACACCATGGCGTCACATTGCGTCACGTGACATTGCGGGACAGCATGGCGTCACATGACATTACGACATCACGTTACTCAGTGACTGTACGGCGTCATGTGACGCCATGACCTGTAGTGATGTCCCGAATTCTTTTGTTACGACTCTTCATAACGGTTTTCTGATAAAATTAGCTTATAGAACATGTGCGTGAAAAGAAGTGTCGTGTAAGTTGACCACGGAATTTCGGGGCAGTTTGTTAATATGCAATGCTGTTTTCGACGTTACATTGATGGTTGTTACGAAATTAGATAGACATTTTTTTTAATTATTTTTTAGCCAGAACGATGTAATCATTGAACATTGCAACCACAGAGACCCGCCGATATTTGATCGTCTCGACTTGGTGAATGTCCGGTACGCATATTTGATTATTCCTGATAATTCCTAAAATGCATTTCTTCGGCGAGTAATTTCTATGTTTGACTGTGTCGTTTGACCGAATTTCAGGAATAGTCATTTTATATTCAGCTCCGGTAAACTATGGCTTCTTAACTGTTGATTCAACGGTTTGAAGCTGTGTCACCCGAGGTTCGCATAAAGCTTTGATCTTCGATCAATGCCATGCATTCGCACCTTTCGCTTCTACCGAAGTGCCCCTGAAGTTTGTTATACGTGTACGCAGTTAACGTCACGTTTGGTCATAAGAATAATGAAGGGAAAACTTCACCCATTCAATGAGATAGGGGTTTCAGGTATGGTGTGAGACAAATTATAGCTTTATTAGTGTAACTTGGGCAAGTCTAAGGGAAGAAAACTCAGCATTTTTAATGTGCGCAGAATACTAATAACTTCCGAAACATACCCTTTGTTTAAATCAGTGAGTGAAATCAGAGACAAGCACCGAATCCAATCTGTTATTCTTTACCGCACAGGGGCAAAACCAAAACCGAAATAACATTTCGGGAACAATAGAGCGAAATTGAGAGAACAAAAAATGATAGCAGGTATAGAACGTTGGCAGCCTTACAAAACGGTGCTGGGGTTCTCAAAAGTCCCAAAATTTTTTATATTAAATCCGAACGGAAACACTCGATATTGAATCAAAATGGGACCAAACCAGATTCTGCTACTGTTGTTACATCTTCACTGAAACGCGGCTAGTCAACGACTGTTTATACCACAGAGCAGTGATTCTCAACCCTTGATGTTTCGCGGACGCCTTGTGGATCGGCAAATATGATGGAGGACCAAGTTCATGGTGAGGGAAATGGAGAGGTACAGGTTAATTATGATAATGGTAAAATAAATGGATAAAACTAGGGTTCGGAGTTTTCGGTTTAAATCGATAAAAACCGATAAACGTACGCTGGATCCATTTTCGGAAATTTGATTTTAACCGAAAAAGGTCAGTTTGCAGGTTCGGCGTTTTCGGTTTAAACCGACAAAAACCGATAAAAGTACGTCTAATTTGTTTTCTAAAATTCGGTTTTAACCGAAAAAGGTCAGTTTTTTAGGGCCGCGTCGAGGTGGGGGGGGGGGGAGGGGGGGGGGGAAGAGAGAGGGCTTTGCAAGGTTCGACATTGTGTTACGACTTCGTGATTGCCCTCTTCCAAGGTTCAACATGCAACAAAATTGACCGCATCTCCACGTGGTGAATGATGTTGATTGGGGCGAATCTCTGGTGGTGCTTGTCTGCGTAGACGCTAGGCCGCGGCATGCCAAGCTTTTCGTTCGTTTTCATCCATGTCAGAAAGATAATGTGTGGTATGGAACGTGGTTATATACGCATTTGAGCATTTGACCGCAGCGCCCTCTCGTCTATAAACGTTGAGTCAATGCATGCAAAGTTTAACGCGATTATATACGCATTTGACCGCAGCGCCCTCTCCTGTATAGACGTTGAGCGGCTACATGCAACGTTTCATCCATGACATTCCCAGCTCTTGAGTTACTACCACATCTCAGAGCCCCCTACTCGTCCCGCAGTCGTAGCCAAGTGGTTAAGGCGATGGACTAGAAATTTATTGGGGTCTCCCCGCACAGGTTCGAATCCTGTTGACTGCGCAAACAGATTTGTTTTTCCATTTGTTTCACTTTTTTATTTATTTATCTTTCCTTTTTTTGCCCTACACGAGCACGTGAGCACGTCCTCACGTGCTCGTGAGCACGTGAGCTCACGAGCAGGAGCACGAGCACCGGAAGCCGGAGCTACGGACACCTACGGACATGGCTAGCTCATAAGGAGCTTCGCCCCTAAAAGCGGTCTTGGATTGGCCATCGCGGGACATCTGTGTCCCTTCTGTGATCGGGCTTAGTATGTCAAGTTCTCGGTCCTAAAAAGAAAGGTTCCGATGTGGGCTAGTAAAAGGTTTTTCCATTCATGCACTTCAGAGGACATCGAGGAGAGCCGTTAATACCTTTCTTAACCCCCTCTCTCAAACTTCCCTGTGGTTGAAAACATAAATACAACGGATTTGTTTTTCCATTCCGCTGATTTTTGTACGGTCATCACCTCAGATGGTCACGTCGTCAAAATGGTAAGGAAAAAGAATCGCGCAGAAGATTATGCCCGCGAATTCCGCGATTTTGAGGTGTGGCCTGACGAAAGTTATTCTTTGAGTGATCACATATATCACAGCAGCAAGGATCATCTGATTCGGTGTCCCATGGTGTTTTTTTTTTTTTTTTTTTTCATATTCACCGAAAAGAAAAACGGTAAAGCTTTTTGGAATAAATATACACAAAAAAAACGAAAATTGATTTTTAAAATAAACACCGAAAAAAGTACGCCGAAGTTTGAAAAAATAAAAACCGGAAACGCGGAACCCTAGATATAACTGAAGGCGAGTGTGAATTAGACTTCTCTTATTGACATACACAGGAGAAAACTCGCCCCAAAAATAGGAACGTTTCTTCTCATTATGAACAAAGACAATCTTTATTGTCGAGCTGGACTGCCGACGCAGGACTTCGCGGGCCCCTAGAATGCCTTCGCGGACCCTTTGGGGTCCGCGGACCCCCCTTTGAGAACCACTGCCATAGAGAATCTTACAGTGCCTGTTTTTGTCGTTGACGGCGCGAAGAAAATTTTAGCTTTCGCGGGGTCGGCACCAGTAACGCTGTATTGTTTCAATACCCAAAGGCGGTTTAGAAATGTTTATTATTAAAAACAAATGTCACGTTTATATAAAATCCACATTGACAAAGTTTCTTCAGTTAAAACAGTAGACGGCTTGGGATATTTATTTATTTATTTGCTTTTCCCTCATGGCCCGAAGGCATTACAGAGGG
The DNA here is from genome assembly GCA_013358835.2 of Ixodes persulcatus. Taxonomy (NCBI): domain Eukaryota; kingdom Metazoa; phylum Arthropoda; class Arachnida; order Ixodida; family Ixodidae; genus Ixodes; species Ixodes persulcatus. The sequence goes on from JABSTQ010002959.1 coordinate 31,123, forward strand.
GGTGAGAAGAGTTGGGATGAAAACAATGTTCAGTTATTCACACTCAACAGAACAATGATTGGTTACATCAGTCCTAAAAAGTACAGTGTTTATTATGGATGCAATTGGTCCCGGAAGATGGTTCCAGTTGTGGAATGTGCAAGGAATGAAAGAAGAATGTAATGTAGATGTGCTAGCAATAGCCCAAGCGGCACAGAGTTGGCCGATTATTGGCCAACGGCTGGCAATGGTCCTTGGCCAAGTGGCCAGACAGTGGCCAGAGACTGGCCGGTGACTTTCCTTTATCTGGCCATTGGCCAATGGCCACTGGCCATCAGCCATGGGCCGAGCAATGGCCAATGAATGGCCACTCTCTGGCCACTGGCCCAAAGACCATCGCCAGACATTGGCCATTGCTTGGCCAAAATCCGTGCTGCTTGGGAGGTACCTCAACATTGTGCTGATGATCATGACAAGGAGAAAGATAAAAGGGACAAGCGATTATTTTTGTCGCGAAGCACGGAGTTATGAAAATAAATTTTGTGAGATATAGAGAGGCGTGAAAGCTTAGGTCACTTGAAGAGGGGCGAGAGTGGCAACGTTGATTTCATAAAAGTGAGGCTAGATGTATAATAATAATTAAAAGAATAGAGCAAGCGGTTCTATTTTGAACCGCCTCTAAAGCGGTGATGAGAGTGCTTGTCCGGGATCTCAGACAGAGGCTGAATATTCTAACTTCGTTCGAACTAGAGTTATTATAAAACAAATAGGGGTATAGCGGAAGTTCCAAATGAATACCTTGAGATCAACACCTACCTTCGGACGCAGCTATTGTACACGCACTAAGATAAACAAAAAGAACCTTCTTGGGAGCCAAGTGTTCCAGGCGCTAATTAATTTCTGTCAAAGGTACAAAATCATGCTGCCAGGCAAAGTGTGGGCAGATGTGCAGTATCTCAAGTTGGAGATCCCAAGACGCCTTTCACTCGGCATTTATGCCGAGGGCTAGTCGAAAATCATCTTTCTATCGCACGCCAAGGGACACGCACACATTCGAGAACGCGAGCTGATTCGCCGCTTGCCTGTAGACCTGGGCACACATGTCATGTTGTCACGAATGACAAGTGATGAGACGACGAAAAGTGAAGTAAACCAAACGTTTAATGGGGCGAACTTTGCCCAAAAATAAAAAAGGAAACAGAAGATAACAATATAGCGTCGCGGGCGTCGATCGCGGCGTAACAGCAGGGTCAAGCGCTTGGGCGAGGCTGACTCCGGCTTGCCACGCGGAGCTCCTTTTGTACACGCGTGGGCTTCTGGAACAAACGAGTAAGGTTCGGCGTGTAGAACATTCTAACCTCGAATCAGCAACATGGTTCTCAAACTTACCAGAACATTACGTTAGAGTCAACAAATATGCGTCACCGCGGCCAGGAATCGAACCCTGGCTTTCTGCGTGGAAGGCACGCGCGATAACCGTTAAGCCCCGAGCGCGCTGCCTGCTTGGTCAGCTGCGCTCGCGGCATTACTCACCCCTTTATAAAGTGCATCGTCCCGATGCAACGCAAAACAAAACAAAGCAAATAAAAAGAACGGCAAACTAAGGAGTCATTTGGCACACATAAGGTCCACCGTTCTATCGAGCGTAGTACGGCTTCAGGCGCACGACATGGATGACTTCAGGTCGTGGCGGGCGGCGTGATGATGTTCTTGTTCCGTCGGGCATCACCTCGTAGTTCAGCTCCCCGAGGCGACGAAGTACCTTGTATGGTCCAAAGTACCGTTTCAGCAGTTTCTCACTGAGGCCGCGGCGTAGGATGGGCGTCCACACCCACATCCTGTCTCCCGGCTGGAATTGGACGTCCCTGTGACGAAGGTTGTAGCGGCCTGGGCGTCGTCGCTTTCATTGTCAGCTGGCTCATGGGGCAGCATCGCGTCGAGCATGGTCGTTACCTTCCGACCATGTACCAGCTGAAGAGGTGTGAATCCAGTGGTCTCTTGCACCGCTGTATTGTAGGCGAACGTGAAGTAGGGCAACACCTCGTCCCACGTCTTTTGCTCTACGTCGACGTACACAAAGATAATGTCGGCGATTGTCTTGTTCAGTCGCTCCGTCAGCCCGTTGGTCTGTGGGTGGCACGCAGTGGTACGACGATGGCTGGTGTGACTGAGCCGGAGGATTTCTTGGGTCAGCTGTGCCATGAACGATGATCCGCGATCTGTAATCAGAACTTCGGGAGCGCCGTGCCGGAGGACGATGGATTCGATGAAAAACTTGGCGACTTCAACAGCCGTCCCTGAAGGAAGGGCTTTCATTTATGCGTACCGCGTGAGATAATCTGTGGCGACGATTATCCACCGGTTTCCCCAGGGTCGACGGCGGAAAAGGATCAAGTAGATCCATTCCGATCTGCTGAAACGGTGCAGTTGGCGGAGGAATCGGCTGCAGGAGACCTGCCGGCTTCGTCGGCGGTTTCTTGCGTCACTGGCACTCGTGGCAGGATCGGGTGTAGAGGTGGACGGTTTTGGGGAGCTTAGGCCAGTAATACTTTTCACGAATACGGGCCAGCGTCCGGCTGTAACCAAGGTGTCCGGACGTCGGGTCGTCATGACATGCTTGAAAAAGCTCCTCTCGAAGTTCGGCCGGGATTACCAGCAGCCACGGCGAGTTGTTGTTTCCGAAGTTCTCTTTGTAGTGCACACCTTGTCGAATTGCGAAGTTCGGCAGGGTTCGTGAGAAAACACGGGGCACGGTATTCCAGCGCCCTTCCATGTGTTCAATTAATTCGCGCATCTCAGGATCGTCCCGTTGACGTCGTGCCAGGTCGTCAGTGGTCACTGCTCGTAGGAAGCACTCGTCGTCATTGTTGTCGCTGCTGCCGGAAGGTGTTTCGACAGGGGCCCTGGACAGGCAGTCGGCGTCGCTGTGCTTCTGGCCTCACTTGTAGACTACAGTCCTATTGAACTCCTGCAGTCGGAAACTCCATCAAGCGAGGCGTCCGGAAGGGTCCTTGAGGTTCGCAAGCCAGCAGAGCGACTGATGGTCTTTGACAACGCAGAACGGGCTCCCGTAAAGTACGGGTGGAACTTCGCGATTGCCCAGACGACCGCAAGACATTCTTTTTCAGTCATGGAGTAATTTTTCTCAGATTTGGATAGCGTCCGACTTGCGTAGGCTATGACTCGCTCGGTGCCTTCTTGCACTTGAACCAGTACCGCTCCGAGTTCTGCATTACTAGCGTCCATGTGAATCTCGGTTTCCGCATCCTGATCAAAGTGTCCCAGGACAGGAGGAGTCTGGAGTCTTCGCTTCAGCTCGTCGAATGCCTTCTGCTGCTCCTCGGCCCACTCGAACTTCTCGGCGTCCTTCGTGAGATTTGTGAGCGGTGCGGAAATTCTTGCGAAATCCCGAACGAAGCGTCGATAGTAGGCACAAAGCCCAAGGAATCTTCGCACGGCCTTCGTGTCTCTTGGCGCTGGAAATGCCGCGACGGCGCGAGTCTTCTCGGGGTCTGGGCGGACGCCTTCGTTACTAACCACGTCGCCTAGGAACTTCAGTTCGTCATAGGCAACCCGGCACTTTGACGCCTTGAGGGTGAGCCCGGTGGTCTGTATGGCTTGGAGAACAGCTCGGAGTCGCCGCAAGTGCTCGTCGAAGTCAGTTGAAAATACTACGACGTCGTCAAGGTAGACGAGACAGCTCTGCCACTTCAGACGGCCAGTACGGTGTCCATGACACGCTGGAAAGTTGGTAGCGCCGTGCGTAGTCCGAAGGGCATAACCTTGAACTCGTACAGTCCATCCGGCGTGACGAAGGTTGTATTTTCTCGGTCCCGTTCGTCGACATCGATCTGCCAGTAGCTGCTCTTAAGTTCCATCGATGAGAAATATCGAGAATGGCGCAGCCGGTATACAGTGTCGTCGATGCGGGGGAGTGGGTAGACGTCTTTCTTCGTCACCGCGTTCGACTGCCGGTAGTCTACGCAGAACCTAAGCGTTCGGTCCTTCTTTTTAACCAGCACGACTGGAGAGGCCCACGGACTACTTGAAGGTTAGATTATTTCGTATTTCAGCATCTCTTGGACTTGCTCCTGGATCACTTCCCTTTCTTTAACGGAGACTCTGTACGGCGATCGATGCACAGGGCGCGCGTCGTCCTTGGTAACGATGCTGTGCTTCGCAACGGCGGTTTGGCGCACCTTCGACGACGTCGCAAAGCAGTCGCGGTATTCGGCGAGAAGGTTAATTAGCTGTCGTCGTTTCGGGCCCGGAAGCTTAGGATCAATGTCCAGTTGCGCTGGCGACCTTGCTGAGGTGGCTAGGATTCGTCAGTAATGGCGGCGATTTCGGCGGAGTTTCGGAGTTCCTCGACCTGGCCCATGGCTGCACCTTTTGGGAGGTGTTGCGTTTCAGTTCGAAAGTTCGTCACGAGGACCGCGATGCGCCCATCCTAAAGTTCAGCCACTCTTCTTGCGAAGCCTATTCCTCTTCCCAGGAGAAATTGAAGGTTGCCTTCCAGAACAACTTCGCCGCATGTAGCTGCATCGGTCACTATGGGTACGACAACACTTGATCGCGGTGGCAGGTTCACGTGGTCGGCAGCAACTCGGACGGCGGCTGTCGCTGTTTGGGTTTTCTCTGGAGGCCGAACAGGCTTGCGCAGCGTCAATCTGTTCTCACCAAGGTCGAGGACGGCGCCGTATTCACACAGAAAGTCCATGCCGAGAATGACGTCTCTGGAACAGTCTTGTTGAACCACGAACTTCACAGCACACGTCTCAACGTGGATCTTGACGCGAGCAGTGCATCTCCCGACTGGCGTGATGAGATGTCCCCAGGCGGTTCGTATTTAGGGTTCATCCCATGACTTTTCGAAGGCGGCGGGAGAGCCTCCCACTCAAGACTGAGGTAGTCTGCTCCGGTGTCCACGAGTGCCGATGCGTCGAGACCGTCGATAACAACGTTCAGGTTGTTGGACACCGATGCAGGGTCATCGTTGTGATGCGTAGTGTCGGGAGAGTGTGAGCGCTCCGTCGTTCTTGGAGGCTCGTTACGTCGGTCGTCTTCGGCAACTCCACCTCCAGGGGTTGCCGCGCCTAGTTTCCCCGGCGAGGAGCGAGGGGCGACAGGCTTTCACGTCGAGGTCGGTGCATCGGCGAAGCTGGACGTCGTGGCGACGGCGACCGGAACTCTCGGCGGGACGCAGCCTTGGGGGACTGGGGTCGTCGCAGGTACTCGTCGATCTCAGTACGGCGTTCACCATGACGGGGGCGTGGGTCGTTCGGCGGCAGGTAGAAGCTTCTTGATCTCCTCCCGGACGACGTCCTGGATTATTTCGCGGATGTCCGTGGTGTTGCAGCTGGAAGACGAAAAGGCAGTGACGCCGGGAACTCGGTGATGGTGGGCGGCTCGTGCTTGAAGGGCACGTTCGATGTTGGTGGCCTCCGTCACGAAGCCTTTGACTGTGGTATGCGGGCTCCGCACAAGACCACTGAAAATATTTTCCTTCACGCCGCGCATCAAGGCTCTAAGCTTATTTACTTCGGACGTTTGAGGATCGGCGCGGTTGCTAAGTCGCAGGACATCTTCCACGAAGCTAACGACGCTCTCGTTAGGGCCTTGGATCCTCGCTTGAAGAAGCTCTTCCGCGCGTTCTCGTCGTTGTTGGTTCGTGAATGTTCCTCGCAACTCAGCCTTGAGTTGCTCCCAGGAAGTGATCGATGCTTCGTGGTTCTCGAACCAGTTCCGGGTGGTTGCTTCCAAGGCGAAGTAAGCATTTTTTAGACACTGTTCCGGTGTCCACCCGTTATGACGGGCCACTCGTTCGTACTGTTGAATCCAGTCGTCTATGTCTTCGTGGCTTTCGCCGTGGAAGGGAGCCGGTGTCCGAGGGGCGACGGGTAGGTAGACGACGGCAGGAACGGTGGAGGTCTGCGACTGGTTGGCCATCGTCTTCTTCTTCGGCTTGGGCTTGTCCAGCAGCAAACCGTACTCAGGATCCTCTCCCTTGGTGCGGCGGCTGGTCCGAGTTTCAGGTTCCGCGTTGAGTGGTCTTCTCACAAAGCCGGGAATCGGACTTGCACTGCGGACCCTTGGAGGGGAACGCTGCACGGACATGCGGTACCCAGCACCTCCACCAAAATGTCACGAATGACAAGCGATGAGGCGACGAAAAGTGAAGTAAACTAAACGTTTAATGGGGCGAACTTGTGCCCAAAAATAGATAGGAAGCAGAAGATAACAATAGAGCGTCGCGGGCGTCGATAGCGGCGTAACTGCAGGATCGAGCGCTTGGGCGAGACCGACACCGGCTTGCCACGCGGAGCCGCTTTTGTACACGCATGGGCTTCTGGAACAATCGGCTAGAAGGTTCTGCGTGTAGAACATTCTAACCTCGAATCAGCAACACGGTTCTCGAATTTACCAGAACATTACGTTAGAGTCAACAAAAATGCGTCACCGCGGCCAGGAATCGAACCCTGGCGTCCTGCGTGGAAGGCACGCGCGATAACCGTTAAGCCACGAGCGCGCTGCCAGCTTGGTCAGCTGCGCTCGCGGCAATATTTGATGCACGTGAGGCCGGAGTAACAGACCTGACCTACCCAATGTGCTCAGGAAGCGTATTGGAAATTCCTCCCGGAGTAAAACCACAGAGAAAATCCAGGGCCCTGATCGGCCTGTTTGAACTTCACGATCTTTTGCAAGTAGGAAACGATGGTGACCATCTCGCGCTCATTGTTTGCTGTTTCAGATAGAACGCTTCGTAACAGTAATCATAGCAACACTGACGGCGACGTACCAATGCCATGACCACTGAGAGACGGCGGCGACATGATCCGGAATGATATTTGGTGATAAAGAACAGTAGTTTTATTGGCGAAAACAACCCAACACCACGCATGGCAGAGCGCTGGAGGCGTCGACCGCTTGACAATAATATGCGTGTTGAAGCACAACGCGAGAATAATGGCTTCGATACCGATTTGGCTGTAAGCCAGCAAGCAAATCTCTCGATGCGGCATCCGTGTACGCATGAAGCACTGGCTGCTATTTACCCAAACCTCGAGCCCCCCACCCCCCTCCTTCCTTCCTTCTTCCGCGTGAACAAGTGGAACGTGTGTAAGTCAGAAAAGAAGCCGCCGCTGCGGCATTTCTATACTCCGTTTACACTTAAGGCTGAGGTCCCACAGCGGCCGTTGGAAGCTTAGAATTTGACCCCTAGACGATGACACCGATCCGTGTGGCCGAGAAACTGTGGTATGGCTCATTGAACCGATGTTCCGGCCAGTCCCCAGTGCACGTAGCACGTTCACTACGTGCTCTCGCCCGCGTCACGCGGTGCCAGGTCTACCCAGTTTGCTCGGCTGCTAACCAAGACAAGCTAGCCCAGCCAGGTCATCCATCGGAGGACGCCAAGCTGGGTGGCTTTTATTCTCTGTTATGGGCTTCTGATTCGCGGTGCAGTCATTTCTAGATGATTTTGTGCAAGACATCAGAAGAAAAATATATTTCGGGTTAAATTGTTAATTTTTCGTGAATGAAACCAAAAATTGCTGTGCATAAATGTTTAGCATGCTCTCTCTTTCCAGACAGAGGTTGACAAAGACGCCTGCTAGAAAGGAAGCGACGCTGGGCGATTGACTTATTCTGATCAATACAGTAAGAATTCAAAAGCATCTGGATGTTACAGAATACTGTGTCAATTAACAAAATGTTTGGGCTCAAACTAGCGGGTGATGGCTGAACACATTTTAAGACAAAACAACGAGACGAGAAAAAAAACGAAGGACTGTCTGTTTTGTCGTGCTTCGTGTTTTTATATTCCCCAATTTCTTGGTTATGTTTTAAAATATCGTTTCGCAAAAAGGCGCTGCAGCTCGGTAAATTAAAGTGCCTAGATAAAAGCTGCGCCTACAGACAACTGTGCTCCTTGAAGTGCCAACTACGTTATATAGTTTGAGTAGATCGTTGCGATATCTCCGATAACTATACTTGATACTTCGCAATGCATAACATGAAATGACGCGCAAGGCGGTCCTCCAACTCCAGGGAGGCGTGACATGTGGACGACATCCCACACCAGCTGCGGGTCGGTGGCGAGTTAGCCCTCGTAATGCTGCCAGGCAGGGCTCCACTCTGTCTGCGGGGCCGACGGACGGGACACATCCACAATGAGTGTCGAACCTCCATGTGCAATGTCTGCCGGAGGTTCGTCTACAAGGCGCCCAGTGCGCTCGGACGTAAGCGGCATGCGATGGCCCCCGTGTTGAGCGACAAGAAAAGCGGAGCTGCGGGACCATTCTGGAGGCGAAGTGACCGCGCCGAGCGCCAGCCAACACAAGGCCCACGACGACGGGAACACGAAGGTCATCGCGACCTGCCCATGAACGACACCGTCGCTGCTGCAGTGATTTGACCACGAATAAACACAGAATATGGCGGCACCAACGTCGCCACGGCAATACAGGAGGAGCAGCCTACTAAGGCGGCCCCCATCAGGTTGATGCGCATCAGCCCGAAGCCCAACATTTCGGAGGACGAGCCTGTAAGCGCTACCTACGATTCGATCGTTCCCAATTTGAACCGCTGAGCAACCTGAGTTCCTCACCCCTCAGAGGTGGTACCAGCTTCAAACGACTGCTTTTGACAAACAGAACCCGTTTAGACCACTTAAGGCTTTGTAAGTCTTCCCCTTCCCAAAATATTGAGCATCGGGGCAACGAAGCGATCCCCGCCCTGCTAACCCTAAGCGTGCATGGAGGCCAGCGTCACACAAAATGCCGCGGTGCGACCGGCGGGGCTCGCCCTACTTCCCTGCAACCCCTTAATCCAACCCAGGTAACAATTTATGTTGTGGAGACAGTCGGCGCAACAATGTTTCGCAACATGAAAACAGTTGTATTGCAATCGCGCAACAATGTTGTAGCAACAGTCATAACACTGCAGAAGTGTCCGCTGCTAAAGCACTGCGGCAACTGTGTCGGTCAACCGTTGACTGTCTCATGCTCGCAACAGTTACCGAAGCATTGCTTTTACCCAGCAAAATCTGTGCTGTCCTGATGTTGCTAAACATTGCGGAAAAGACCAGCGCAGCTGTAGGCGAAACATTATCACGCAACACAAGCTCCGCCAACAACGTCACGTTTGCATTTGCGAGAGTGCAGAACTGCTGTTTTGCTACTATTCGACTGATGTTGCGGTAGCGTCGGGACCTTTGATTCCGAAATGTTGTGGCAACGTAACTTTTTGCTTTCGGAAAACAAAGCTTACAAACAGTTATCGCAACAGTTAGCAAACTGTTCCCGTGGCAGATTAAAAAAAAAAAACAGATTGCGTTTATACTGGCAGAATGCAGTCGCCAAACATTGCTTTCCAAAAGTGTTCCAACCGTACGACACAACAGTTTTGCGCTAGGTCGGGATAGATGTTTCGAGGAATTGTTGCGGAAACAATGGGCACCATTGTTGGTTGACTGTTGCTCAAACCTATTCGGCAGACGTTGCGCGCCACAACGGGACTGCAGCTGTACATCAGTTTTCGCCAACTGCTGCCGCATGCATCTTCTCAACATTTGCACTGCATGACGAGGCAGCGCTCCTCGCAACAGTGCTTCCGCATGATCGGGGCAACAATGTCTTGCTTTCGTTGCTAGAGTCCGTCATGCCACTGCTGCGTTGCATATTTTTGCGGGTATTCGTCTCTTGTCTCGCACCAATTTGAAAACAGTTGGGCAGCCACTCATCGCGGAACAGTAATACAGTCCACGCAGCTAATATATATATATATTCCGTACGGCGGAAGATAACTTTCGGCGATTGCAGCGCCTCCATTCCTCCCGCCTCCGCCCCTAAGAAAACCGCACAACTGCGTGAACTCGTTTAGGGATTGTAGCGTTGACAGTTACTCTTCTATTTCGGCTTTAAACAGCAATCAGGCGCCGTAGCATATACGGTAGATATGCCAACACCCGTGCTCAAGCAGGCGTATTGTACACTGCCGCAGAAGTCAGCACGCACCCAGGTCAGGACAGGCTACCTAAAATCTCCGGTGACACGTGGATTTAGAAACAAAATATTAATTGTACCGCAAAACTTTGTAAACTCAAATTTTTAAAAATCATCACGTGTTTGCCATTTCGCACCTATCTCCAATAAAAGCTTTTAGAAAAAAATTTTTTTTGTTTGTTTTTATGCAAAAAACAAGCTTTTAAAAGCGCATGGTAACCAGAGTCCAGATGCTGGCCGCAGAGGTTACTCCTTCTGTGCATGCTAGTAGAGGGCGCCACCGCCGCCTTCTTCTGGAGTTCTCCGGCCCCGCCAGCACCGCTCCGTCGACTTATGCGAAGCTCTGTGCGACGACCGTCGTTTTATGACATTTCTTTTGAAAAGTTCCGAAATCATATGTTTGAAGAGTATCATGCAACTGCCTATTGTTCACGTGCTTTACTGCTGACTGTGGTTCATTAATTGGGTAACTGGTGCGAGTTGGACAACTCTATCCGGCAACACGGGGAAATCGTGTTGCCGGCGACCTTGTCACATCGAGGTAACAACTACAGTACGGCAACAAGTTGCTGCCGCCTGGCAACCGTGTTGCCCGATTTGTTGTCCGACAACCCTGTCACACCGCGCTGACGGCGGGGACAACACGGGGAACACTCCGCCATCTTGATTGTTTACCATCGTTCGTGTGAGGCGCGGATCGCTGGAAATGTGACTCTTACAAGTGCTAGTGCTTTTGAAGGGCCGGAAATTACCACGGTATACGACATCAACCAGTGACTGTGATTAGAAAACTTGACAGGGGGAGTATTTTCCGCTCTTTATTTTATCAAACTGTTCTTCATTCGCTGACAAAGCAGATGGCCTTAACCGAGGAAAGTGACATCGCTGATGTATGTTCGGGATTTACGCCACCGTATGAAGTGTTTCTGTCCGGTTCTTTCTTTCATGCAATTCCTATTTCTACTGTAAAATTGAGTTAGCACCGGCAGTACCCCAAAGCGTCGTTTGTAGCCTGGTGTTGAGCTGAATGACAGTGCTTCAAAACTGCGACACCAACACGATCGGCCCTCATAACAATCGGTGGAATAAATATTTTTCAACGCTGTCTATTTGCCTACCGCCTGCTAAGTGATAGCTTCATTCGCCAAAACCTCCTGGGTATTTTTGAAACAAATCAGGTGTCTGGTAGCGGCTGTTTTTGTCAAGTTCCAAGCATCAACAATCATGATCAGAGTGGTCGTTTTAATGCTTCGATTTTTCAATCTTTGGTTTTCTGGATTATTTTTATTATACTTTATCACCGTGTGAGTAGGCATGCCATTTTATCTCAGTATTAGTAATGTGAGCTGGTCTCCTCGGCAGTTCTAATTTCAAAACCAGTCTGAACGGTCACGACCGTAGCTGTGACCATTTCGAAAATTGTTTTCCGTAATTACGCAGTAAAAATATTCCTCAAATTATTTTAGCTGCACTCCAGCCTTAATTATTGTTAAATAACGTTTTCCAAGCCTTTATTTGAGCAAGACGTTATTGATAGGGAACTAGCTCTACCATCGAAGCTAACTATGTTGTCGTGTTGCCGGCCCGAAATTCGCTCAGCCAGCGATCAGGGCGACACACGTTGTCCAACACAAGTTGCTGCTGTTTTTGTTGCCGAGGGCTGTCATACCGAGGCAACATTTTAGTTGTCGTCCATGTTGTCGTGCTGTTGCCGCGATGTGACAGGTATGTCGAAAAACACGGGGAGCGAGCAACAAGTTGCCCGACTGTGGGGCAACGTGTTGTGTTGCTGTTACCGTCGTGTTGCCTCAGTGTGACAGGGCCTTTATGAACACTATATGGCTACAGTGCCGCTGAGTCAAAAAAAAAAAAAAATAACCACCCAATTTAGGGGGGGGGGGGGTGGCTGTGTGTATGTTTATACAGCCTAGAACTTGGTCTGCCTCTACGGGCGACGAGTCTCCAAGCTGTAGATGAGCAATTTAGCCAGTGCAGTACAACCGCTAGCCTGGGATCTTTAAGGTGCATCACGCAGTAGCGATACACGACCGCACGCCGGTACGATGCTCATCCAGATCGAAACGGGCAGGGCTGGGTATTGAACCCAGGATCCCCGAGTTCTGCAGCGCGAGCTTTCGCTCCACGTGACATCCTCAAAGATTAGCAGAGCATCCACTCATGTAATACCCCCCCCCCCCTTTGCATTTATATTCATATTGTAATCCGCTTAAAGGAGTCATGAAATTATTTTTCATTCTTCCTTAGCTTTAATCCTCAACTCAAAAGCGGATTGAAGAATCACGTGGTCGTGACATGCTTTTGCACCGGTGCGATGACTCGAAGCTTTCACCGTGCTTTTTGAGCACATCATATAACTTGTCATTCGCAAGTGATAATAAATTCCGTCAGGGCACTCATTGACCACGAACGCGAATCCAAATAATTGTTGACGAGCGCATACATCCGAATGACGCAGTTCTCGTGTCCAATGCGTGAGCTCGGGTTGGCTGACGTGCTTTGGGGACCGTTGACGTGCTTGGGGTAACGCTGACATGCTCTGAGTACAGCGGATGTATCACAATGAAAAGGCGGAGAGCTTTCAAGGGAAATGAGGTACAAAATAGTCCCCTATATTTACAAATGTTGGTACCGAGAAGCTGGCTTTTGACTTTCTACCCTTTTTATTTTGGCCCACTAAACGATATGCGAATAGTAAACTCCCAATGTAAAATCATTTATCCCAGCCCAAAATTCATTTCATGTTGATTAAAAGGATAAAAGGCGTGAACAGAACAGGACGAAAAATGAACAACGTACGAAACGGACAAGCGTCAACGTCCAACTGATTTAATAAAACACGAAACATTGTCAAACTGTTGATCCTCATCGCCTAAACACATGCATCAGATAAAGGATCGTATCGTTCATCACACGCAGCCCTCAAGAAACTAAATTTCTTTGTTTAGTAGATAAAGGGATGGCTGCTTACGCATTTGTCAGCCGCTTGTGTATACCGAAAGCTACGATTAATCCCCTTTCCATCCTCTTCTTCCCTCTCTTAATAAACCTTGTGTGCTCTAACAAAGGTTCACACCCGCATCGTTCACAGTGCTCCGCAAGATGCTCACCCGAATTATTGCGTCCGGCTAGCTTGTGTTCCCGCGCTCTTTCATTAAGGCATCGGCCGGTCTGACCAATGTAAACTTGGCCGCAACTAAAAGGAATCTCATAAACCACCTTAGTCACGCCTTTTAATCTTTTAATTGATATGTACCAACTAGCCCAAACCAATTTTTTATTTAATTTCATGGCCCCTTTAAATCTGAAAATCAATAAAAGTAAAAACACATCGAAAACAAAAAAAGCCTCGCTGAAAGCTGGAGCTTTTTTTCTAAAGAGGGGAATGTAAATTACCTTGATCCGCAAGTGCGGAACTAGGAGTCTAATTTTAACATTCCCGTTTTGTTCCGTGAGGCGGTCATAACACATGAACATGTCGGGACCACACCGAATCTCGTAAACAACTCCGGAACGATTCACAGCCTGAATATCCAACGAGTCGAAAGATCCAACGAGACGAAAGATCCACTGGTGGATATTCAGGCTCGTTGGATATTCAGACACGTTGGACATTCAGGCCTGGTTGGATCTTTCGTCTCGTTGGGCATTCAGACTCGTTGGACATTCAGTCTCAAATGGATATTCCGTCTCGATAGATGTTCAGTCACGGTGGACATTCCGGCCTGGTTGGATCTTCCGCCTCGTAGGATATTCAGACTCGTTGGACATTCCGTCTCAGTTGAACATTACTTTTCGATGGATATCCGTCTCGCCCGCCACGTAACCAAGTAGATACCTGATTTGAGCAATGCGTTTCGCTTTGTTTACATTTTTCGGGCTGGTAGATCTTCAAATTTCTTAAAAAGAATGCTGGTTGCTCAGGCGAATTCAGGTTGGTTAAACTTGGCTGTTAATATCGACCCAATTTTGAATTGCCTAACGGTTTATAAATATCTGTGCTTGTATTTAACTTGTTTATTCTTATGTGGGCTGTCCTGTTTGAAGGAAACACTGATCATTGTTCGTTTTGGAGAGTAATGCGTCCTTCGCCGGCTTACGCGCGTCTCGGGGGTACATAGCTTCCTCCCGCCTGGGTCTGCTTTTTGGGGTTGTCAAGAGAAATTCGGATGTCGTTCTCTCCTTACGGAACCTTACATTTTTTGTTACATCCTTGTTTATGTTCGAAGTAAAACGGTTTTATCTATCTCATCCGGAAGTCCGTTTTAAAAGCAGCACTAAAAAAAAAAAAGTTTGAGCAATTTTTTTTTTTTTTTTTTTATTTACGCGAGAAACCAGAGAAGCACGGAAGTACACTATTTAACTTTGAAACACTTTGGGGGCTTTTGTAACTGAACTTCAAACTGTAGCCAGTTGACATTATAATCGCTTGTTTGATTGCTATGTAAACCTCAGACACAATGAAAATAAGTATGTTTTAGTGCATTGCATACGAATGACAGACAGCTACTTTGACGAGCTCTGAGTGGGTGCTAAGCATAAATCAAATTTTCCTTGCGTGCTTTCCATAAGACGAGCGCAATTCTTTATCACTGTCCATAAACTGTATCCCTTTCCAAGTGGAAGTTATTTCATCGTTGCCCAAAATCGCACAGAATTCTCGTTTTGCTACCAGAATATATATACATATATATATATATATATATATATATATATATATATATATACATTTATGTTTTTACATTTTGAGACAGCAGTTATTGCTTTTTCCTTAAAGATAGTTTTTGCATCCTTCGGGACCGCTAACAATGACCAGATTAGTCGGTCTGGAGCGCGGTCATGGACTTGTCCTTCCGTTCCCCTTCCAACGATATGACACCGACGTGATATTTCCCTTTTTAATATGGAAAGATGAATTCCTCAGAGTCGGATCACTCAATCTGTCTAAAGAATCATTTGCGTGGCGAAAGTGCCTTACCAAACATATTGCACCGCGTTATTTATGTGTACGTCCCGCTTTACGGGAGACATACTCGTTGGTGTAGTTTATTTTATGTTTATTTGTTTCTCTTCATTGCCCTGACATCCGGTTTGATGTTAAGCGGATTGTATTAAGAAGAAAATTACGGGGGTTCAGTCAAAAGTAGGAATAGTTCTAGTACTGTTGGGGGATGTTTCCTTTTTGGGCATTTGCGTGCCCATTTTCCGTCTATGTGGTGTGGTGAACCTTAGCGAGGATTAACCAGCCGGACTACCGCCCGTAAACACTCTGGGATTTGGGAAGTGTTTTTTCTTTCTAGCTTTTGCCGGATTGTGTATTCACTCACGCTTTGTGGTCAATAAACCCCCAGCTGCGTTTGCCTTGACCGTTTTTGTTTTAATTTTTCATCTCGGGTTTCATAGTAGTGTATGCGCAACATGTTCGCACAGTCAGAAAGCGGATGCTCCTTACATTAAATGAAAGGCCGCGAACTCGGAGCGACCGCAACACGCTGGCAGTTCACGGCCAGCGATATTAGAGAGTTCTAGTGGACCGTATTCTAGAAATTTGCGTACGCAAGGAAATTACGGGTGGTGAGCGCGCATGCGCAGAACGCAATAAAAGAGCTAGCCTATTGCGTACGCACGCAACGCTGGGGATCTTGCGTTGCGGGCTAGCGGGCTTTGCGGGAAGCTCTCGAGAGATCTCGGGCCCAACGAGAGCACCAGTTTCAAGATGGCAGTTACCTCGACTGGCGCAGCAAGGGCGACAAGGTATTCGGGAAGTACAGTGTTACGCGAAATTGTGTGGTGTTCAGCTCGGCAATTCACACCGGGACCTACCGCGGCCGAATCAGATCGCCGTGCAGCTGAAGGAGAGCACAGTGAAAATGTTTACCACTCGCAATGTTCCTCAACGCTGCGATCTGCTCTACGCTAAGCCCATTCGCACAGTTCATCGCCGACGGACGAACTTCAAGAAATTGCCGAACTGGTCGCTATGCACTGGACATCAGTATGTCATGGATTTCATTCCGCGTTGGTATTGATGAAGGGTGCCGTTTCCACGGGACGATTGACGGAGACTCTGTGATCGAATTTGGCTACGCACTCGTACTCGCAGCCTCTGTACCCTGCAGAAATGCTCGCTTGACGAGGCAGCTGCGGCTTGATTTAATTTGAAATAACATGATTTCCCACGTTATCTCTTTTTTTTCTTTTTTTTTTTGGGGGGGGGGGGGGGGGGCATGATGGTTTTATAATCACGCGGAATTCTACGGCTCGGGCGAATTTAACCAAGGGCCTGCGAGGTGTTCACTCGGAAACGTAACGCACAACTAAACTCGGTCGGAGCAGGTCGTTTTTAGCGCATCTATGTTATTTCGTATTGCCTACGTAAGAGCCAGCAACGCTATACTAAAACTGTCCTTAAGGGAAAGTGGACTACAGCGCTACCGCTATCCTCTGTTGTTTTTTTGTGTTTTTTTCCCCGTTTGCGAGTCCCCTTCCCAAGACCGGTTTCGTGGCCGAGTGGACCAACTACCCCTCTCTCGGCAACTGTATCCACAGTAAAGAAAAACGATTGAGCCGCCATCTTGGCACCTCGAGCCTGGGAGTTTCGAACTCTGGGAACATTCAGTGTCTAGCAGATAGCCATATGAAGCAACTTTGAAATTTCAACTCGTTAGTTTAATTCCTCCTCTCCCCGCGTTTTATTCCTTTACTTCGAAAACTATCCTCCTTGCCCTCCTTCCGCGCCACGCCCCCCCGCCGCCATGTCTGGGCGAGGCCCCCAAGGTGCGTGCGCTGCGTGCCGGGTCGTACTTGTTTGCCATTACATACGGCGGAACAGAGTTCTTTTTTTTTTCTTTTAAATATGAAGACAGTTTTGCTTTCTAACCTGAAAAAACTAGCGTTTATGCACATTTATTTGAGCTCTAAAGCACGTGAGGACGTCGTAATCAGCAAATATAATAACGCGAGCAGAGTTGAAATTGCTCGGGTATGAAGACAAGCTTTCTCCGATTCCGCAAAACACAGAACACACGCAAAAAAAAAAAAAAAATGCCAATGTAGTCTTGAATATTTTGGGACATCGGCATGCACTGCAAAATATATTTTGTTTACCCGTTTATTGCAGCAAGAGCTGAGAGCAGGCCGGAGCAGGCGCACGAAAGACTGCACCTTTCCCTGAGTGAAAAAGAGGTTCGTAGAAGAACTGCGTTGCTAGCGGGAGCTCGTGGCGTTGTTTTGAGCATGGATTAGGTACGCGCCCGCAACACTCGCAGTTAATAGCGTACATTCTGCTAAAAATTCTCCTTTTCTTAAACAAAGTGCATTTGCAGACTCGGCATCACTCGAGTTAGGCAAATAAAAGACACCACAACGCGTGCAAAACCAGGGCTTTTTGGTAATTTTAAGCAATACCGCTCGTTTAGCCAACCAGCAGCTTGGTTATTTCGTACACATTTTATAAACGTCGAATACTACCTAAGACTCTGCACATCTGACAACTGCTATTTACGCGCCTCTTGCATATAACTACCCACCAAATACACTCACTGAATCGCCTGAGTTAAAATTAAAAAAATAGCGTGCTCCTCTGGCAGTGCGTTTCTCATTTCGCCCATTTATTAGTGAGGCCCTTTTTCATCCTTACTCCTGTTTCCAGATATTGTTTGACGTCCTCACGCGCAAGGTACGCCCTCTAGTTCACTTGCAAGGCATATCAGCTTTGCCGCACACCCGCGGGTGTGCATTACTGCATGAGTTACAAATGAGGAGAGAGAGATCTTTCAGCAAAGCCTTAAAGGGAAGCTGAAACCGGAGGCATGCGGTTTAGAGAGGCTCGTTTTAGCGAACGCGTTTTACCGACCCCGGTTTATCGAATGCCTTTATAGAGAACTCAGTTTAGAGAAAATAGTGATGAGCCTCCTTTTAGCGAATTCGGCCGCCGCGAAGCGGCGTGTACGAGTAAATCAGGTGAGTTAACATTTTTATAATGAGCCGCGGCAGACTGCCGCCGCGAAGCGGCGGGAGCGCAGCGGGGGAGCATGGCTTAACACGCGGACCAGTGATACACGCGAGAAGTAGGAAAGCCTCTTTTAAAACAGCGTCCCCTTTCGATAAACGGCGTTTCTCTAAAATGATGCTCTGCTTTCTCTAAACCGTGCTTCGATAAAACGTGCCCATTCTCTAAAACATGCTTCGATGAAATGGCATTCTCTAAACCGTAGTAAACCCAAGCTGAAACACTTCTTGAAAAAAAACGAGTTAGAGGTGAATTCTGGCGTATTTTTATCCGTGAATCTGAATATCACGTTCATTTTGCCGAAATGTAATACACGCGAGAAAACACGAAAAACCTCCGACCAGTCGTGACGTCATACTAGGATCTTTGGGCCGCCAAGCGCGTGCAATTGCAA